>JABUQX010048688.1:32500-50403 GCA_015478945.1 Trachelipus rathkii | reverse complement strand
TGCGATGGAGAAATACAGAAGAGAGGCTGTGGAAAGATAGGAGCCCAGTGGAGACACCAGCTGAGTCCGCTGATAGATCGTGGTTTTCCTGAAGACCATGACCTTCCTGAGAGGACAGTAAGGCAGTAAGTAAACAGAGTAGGGGGTGAGGATAGCCAGCCCAGTAGTAATATGTATGTATGTAATAATAACAATATAACAACTAATATGTATATATAATATGTAATATGTATATGTAATATATAATAACATGTATGTATAATAATAACAACCTAATAACCAACTTCTTCAATTTATAATAACCAACCAATAATAAATATGCCTAATAATATAATAATAATAATAATATAATAATAGCCATATATGTAATAATATATTGCTAACAATAACAATAATATGTATAGTAGCGTAGCCATATGTATATGTAACATATAGTAATAACAACCAGCCAATAACCATATTATGTATATATATATATATATTATATATATATATTTCAGAATGCGGACCTCATAGGTGCTTTATGTGATTGTGTGTGTGTGTGTGTGTATATTATTATTATTATTATTATTATTATTATTATTATTATTATTATTGTGTGTGTGTGTAGGTGTGTGCGTGTGTGTGTGTGTGTGTGAAATTCTGTAAAGAAAATTATTCTGAAGAATAATTCTTCTTAATATTATTATTATTATTAAAATTATTATTATTATTATTAAAATTATTATGAAAATTATTAAAATTATTAAAATTATTAAAATTATTAAAATTATTTAAAATTATTATTATTATTATTATTATTATTATTATTATTATTATTATTATTATTATTATTATTATTATGATTTTATTTTTATTATTACTATTCATATCATGATAATGATTATTATTATTGCATAATTATTATTTATCATTATTACTATTATTGTGTGTGTTATTATTATTGTGTGTGTGTGTGTGTGTGTGTGTGTGTGTGTGTGATTATTATTATTATTATTATTATTATTATTATTATTATTATTATTATTATTATTATTATTATTATTATTATTATTATTATTATTATGTGTGTGTGTGTGTGTGTATTATTATAATTATTATTATTATTATTACTGTATTATTATTATTATTATTATTGTATTATTATTATTAGTATTAGTATTATTATTATTATTATTATTATTATTGTGTGTGTGTGTGTGTGTGTGTGTTATTATTTTTATTTTTATTTTTATTTTTATTATTATTATTATTATTGTGTGTGTGTGTGTGTATTATTATTATTATTATTATGTGTGTGTGTATTATTATTATTATTATTATTATTATTATTATTATTATTGTATTATTATTATTATCATTATTACTATTGTGTGTGTGTGTGTGTGTGTGTTATTATTTGTGTAGGTATTATTATCATATTTATTACTATTGTGTGTGTGGTGTGTGTGTGTGTGTGTGTGTGTGTGTGTGTGTGATTATTATTATTATTATTATTATTATTATTATTATTATTATTATTATTATTATTATTATTATTATTATTATTATTATTATTATTATTATTTTTATTATGTGTGTGTGTGTGTGTATGTATTATTATTATTAATTATTATTTATGCTTTTCATATTTTAGAATTATTTTAGCTGTCATTAGAGATGACTTGCTTACAATTATTTCCATACTCTATTAACAAAGTCAGTTTTGTGTGTATGCATGTGTGCGTGTGTGTATCTATGTATGTATGATATTTAGAGCGTGAGCGTGCGTGCGTGTGTGTGTGTGTGTGTGTGTGTGTGTGTCTCCCTCAGTGTTGTTATTGAAGACATTGTTGGAAATGATCCTTTGGGACGTCATTTCGCAAAGCATTTCTTAATTTTTAGGAATGAACATCTCAGGCTTTTCGCTAAAATTATATATATATATATATATATATATATATATATATATATATATATATATATATATATATAGTAGAGAGAGAGAGAGTATATATATATATATATATATATATATATATATATATATATATATATATATATATATATATATATATATATATATATATATATATATATATTTATATTTTTTATTTTTTTAATTTTGTAATATATATATATATATATATATATATATATATATATATATATATATATATATATATATATATATATATATATATATATATATATATATATATATTATCCTCATCACCCACCTTCTTTCCTCAAGACTGGGGATAAGTTGCGATACATGCACAGGAAACAGAAAAATAGGAGAAAAATATGACGCAATCGAAAAGAAAGCCCAGTCTTTCCGCCCCCTTTATACCTTTTAGTAAGAACTCGCCGCAGTCAGAAAAATCCCCCCTAGAACATCACGGGACCACGAAGGATCTTCACTATGGTATTTCGTCAATGTAAGGTTCTTTCCCTTGGCCCAGATGGGACACAACCATACCCCCTCACAATACCCCGCCATTCACTCTTGTTATGCACCTTTCTTCTCGCCTCTGCCAAACTCACATTCTTCTCCTCCAGGCATTCCTTTACTGATTCAATCCACTTTTTCTTCGGTTTCCCAGCCGGTCGATTTCCAGCACCCTTTTACTATACCTGCTTATCCAACTGTCTATCATCCATCCTTTTCACATGACCAAACCATCTCAATGTACTTTCATTTTTTCTTTTTTACTCCTTACTTCACACCACGCAACTCCCTAATGCGTTCATTCCTCATTTTAAAATTCTTCTCACACCTAACACGTCTCTAAGATTGTCCATCTGAACACATTTTACTTTAGATATATACTTCCTATTTCAGGCCATAGCTGCACTACTATACATTAATACAGGTAACAACATACTCTCATGTAAGACCCTAGTGCACTCAAGACTTAGCCCTTTTACATCCACCAAAGCATTTAATTGCTGCAGCCATCTTATTACCAAATTCACAACTTCTTTCGTACTACACTCTGCATCATCCGTTTCCTTTTCATCCAACATAAATCCTAAATATTTAAAGACTCAGACACGTGTTCCAGTTGTTCACCACCCAAAATAGCTTCACACCGAGGACTGTCCTCACTCACACTCATAACCGTACTCTTATCTACATTTACTTTCAAACCCCTCCTTTTACACAGCCTGCCGAATCCCTCTACCAATCCTCTCAAACTCTCTTCAGATTGGAAACACAAAACCAAATCATCCGTGTATAATAATCCTCATATATATATATATATATATATATATATATATATATATATATATATATATATATATATATATATCAAAAAAAATATATATATATATATATATATATATATATATATATATATATATATATATATATATATATATATATATATATTATTATTATTATTATTATTCTTATTCTTGTGTGTGGTTGTGGTGTGTACAGCCTCCCCCATTCACACCCCCCCTCATCTCGCCCTCACCCACCTCCTCCACCCCACTCTATCCCTCGCCAACACCCTACCCTCTTCCTCCCCCATCCCTCCCTCCTCCAGCATCTCCTTTATTCCATCCATCCACCTCCTTCTTGGTCTCCCCCTTCCTCTCCTTCCTATCCCCTCCGCCTCCCAAACTCTTCTAACCACTCTCTGTTCCTCCATTCTCACTAAATGCCCATACCATCTTAACATTCCCTTCTCCGCTCTTCCCACCAGACCATTCCTCCAATCACATCTCTCCCTCACCACCCTATTCCTAATCCTCTCCCTTCTGCTAACCCCACAAACCGCTCTCAACCCCTTCATCTCAAATACTTCCAACTTTTTCCTAGACCTGGCATTCAACCCCCACGTTTCACACCCATACAGCACCGCTGGTACACAGATTTTCTCAAACATACTTATCTTAACTTTCTGTGATAGATCCCCCCCTTTCCATATTTCTCTCAAAGCTCTCATTCCTTCTCCTACTCTATGTTCTATCTCCTCCTTCATCCCTCCCCCTTACCCAAATCCATCCCTAAATATCTAAAAATCTTTACTTCTTCCAATACTACACCCCCTACTCTGACCTCTAACCCCTCCCCCTCCTCTCTCTCCTCCTCCTCAAACACTAACACTTTACTCTTACCCGGGTTTTTTATTTTAACCCCCTTTTGTTCACACATTCTCTCAAACTCCCTCACCAAATACCTCAGCCCTTCCGCGTTCTTCGCCACTAGGGCAGTATCATCCGCAAACAGTATCATGTTCACTTCCCTTCTATCATTCCCATTCATTAATTCCACCCCCCTCCCCTCCCTCACCATTCCTCTGCAAACACTCTCCATAAACAAATTGAATAGCCACGGCGACATTACACACCCCTGCCTCAATCCACACACCATCCCAAACATCTCACTCTCCCCTCCTAACACTCTCACACACATTCTACTATTCCTATAAAAGCCCTAATACCTTTCCCTAATTTACCCCCCACTCCATTTTCCTCCAACACCCTCCATAATTCACCCCTATTTACTCTATCATATGCTTTCTCTAAATCTAGAAAACACCCATACACTTTCCCTTTCCTCTCTATACTTTTCTCCACAAGCATCTTTAATGTAAACACTTGATCCACACACCCTCTTCCCTCCCTAAACCCTCCTTGTTCTTCCCCCATTCTCCCCTCCGTTAACCCTCTTACTCTCTCAATCAGTATTCTTCCGTACACTTTCCCTACCACACTTAAAAGACATATACCTCTATAATTTCCACATTCCATCCTATCCCCTTTCCCCTTATACAGAGGAACCAAACAACCATCCTCCCAATCCTGTGGTACCTCACCACTCCTCCAACATATGTTATATAATCTATACAGCCATTCCTCCACCCCTCTACCTCCCTTCTGCAACATTTCCATTCTCACACCATCCAGACCTGCGGACTTCCCTTTTTTTCCTTTATTCACAGCCCTAATAATTTCCTCCATTTGTATTTCATCCTCCCCCTCCCTCCCCACTTCATTTCCCATCCTCACCTCTTGCATTTCTTCCTCCCCTACCCCACCCCCTTCATTCAATAGTCCACTAAAGTACTCCCCCCACCTCTTCCTCACCCTATCCTCTCCTCCTATCCACTCCCCATCTCCTCCCTTAATCCTCTCCCCCCCAACCCTCCTTCTTCTTCTTTCCTTTTTTATTAACTTCTTGTATCAAATTACTCCTGATTCAAAATTTTCCGTCACTTTTCTACACCATTCCTCTTTTGCTCTTCTCTTCGCCCTCTCCACCGCCCTCTTTGCTTCCACTCTAACCCTTCTATATTCTTCCCATCTATCTTCTCTCCTACTTCCCAACCATTTCACATAAGCCTCCTTTTTCCTTTTCACCACCTCATTCACCTCCTCACTCCACCATTCACTCCCTTTCCTTCTGCTTGCCCCCACCCTTTTTACTCCACATACCCTTCTGGCCTCTTCACATACTGCCTCTCTGAATCTCTTCCACTCCCCCTCCACCTCCCCAATTCCCGTCCCTCTCACGTTTCTCCACCTGCCCTCCATACCTCTCCTAAACTCCCTCCCACACACTATCTCCTCCAATTTTTCCACCTTTATCACTTCCACTCTCCTCTTTTCTCCCCTCTCCCTAACCATCACCTCTCCTCCCACCCTTATCCTGGCAAACACCAAATAGTGATCCGATATCCCCCTCCCCGCCCCTCTAAATACATTTACATCTAACAATCTACCTCTATCCTTCCCATTTACACACACATAATCTAGTAACGCCTTCCCCCCCGTTATCTCACTCTTCCATGTATACTTATGATTCTCACTTTTTTTAAACCACGTATTCCCCACTATCATTCTTCTTTCGACACACAACTCTATCAGACTTTCTCCATTAGCATTCCTCTCCCCTACCCCAAAAGGTCCTATTATTCTTCCCACCCCCACCCTTCCCACTCCTGCATTCAAATCTCCCAATAGACAAATTTTTTCATTTACCCCAAAACTTTCCCAACACTCATTCAGCTCCCCCCAAAATCTTTCTCTCTCCTCCTCCCTCGTTCCATTCACTGGTGCATATGCACATATAAAAACCCACATTTCCCCCCCAAATTTCACTTTTACCCACATTATCCTAGAACTCACCTGTTTACATTCCCTCACCTTGTCCCACATCTCTTTCCTCATAACTAATCCCACCCCTTCCCTCGCCCTCACTCTCTCGTTCACCCCCGAAATCATACCCTTGTATTCTCCAAAATTCATCTCCCTCTGTCCTTTCAACTTAGTTTCTGTTATCCCTAGCACATCCAACCTTTTTTCCTCAAACATCAACCCTATTTCCTCCCTCTTCAAATCCTCGTTTGCCCCTCTCACATTCATACACCCCACCCTGATTACCACTCTCCTCCCCATCTTTCCCTAATATATATATATATATATATATATATATATATATATATATATATATATATATATATATATATATATATATATATATATATATATATATATAACAACAGGACGGACTGAAAAGAAGACAGGAAATTCCAAGAGAGCTCCTGCAAAGGTTCTAAATGGATTTTTGTCTCGGATGTGGAGAAAGTATTTTGCAGTGATGTTTAAAAAACAAAATTATAAAAGTGAACAAAATATTTTAATTAATTAAATAAGAATTTAAAATTAAAATTAAAATCAAAATCTTTTATCAATACAAAATTAATATTTTAACCGTGAAGAGGAGCAACAAAATTTTCATTTCGGTTTTATTTTCAATGGTTATAAATAATAGAAAGGGTACTTTATCAAAAATAGCTGAGGAGTAACAAATTTTTATAGCTTGCTCTTTTTATTAAAAAACAATTTTGATTTTAAATTATAAGATATGCAAAAACTGAAATTTGGCCAAAGATTAATGGATATTTATTTCAGTTAGATAACAAGAAGATTACTCTTCGCATGGTTTTAGGGGCTGGGAACACCCTTGTACCATTAATTTCTTCCCATGAACCCCTGCCATAGGAAACTATGAAAGGTTGTGGCGACAGGCCTAGCAAGCCGGCAACGTAAAAAAAGAAGTCGCTCGAGTTACCAATGCTATGCCTCGGACACAGCGGAATCGAAGGTTGACGAGGCAGAGCCTAACAAAATAGAAAGTTCTATATATATATATATATATATATATATATATATATATATATATATATATATATATATATATATATATATATATATATATATATATATATATATATATATATATATATATATATATATATATATATATATATAAATATATTTGTATATAAAACTCGTTGAAAAATCATCATCAAAAGAGATGAAGGAATAGGAGGTTTGGAGACTTATATAGAGAATGCAAAGTTTTAATTTCATCCCAGGTGCTCTACGCAAATGTATTAATATATATAAATATATATAATTGTAATATTTTATATTATATATATATATATATATATATATATATATATATATATATATATATATATATATATATATATATATATATATATATATATATATATATATATATATATATATATATTTATAGTTGTCACCCACCACTCACGGGCAGAGCCCTATTCAAGGAGGGGGTGTTGCACGCCTCACAAATCAACAACTAAAGCAAATTACGCAGATGAGCACAGACGCAGGCTTTGAAGTGGGGGAGATTAAATTCAGCAGGAAACACAGAAGATGGAAGAGAATTCCACAGAACAGATGTGGCAGGAAAGAAGGAAGCACCGCAGCGAACTAGCCTGGAGTTACCTACATCAACACAAAACTCATGTGCAGACACAGCACCCCTAGTGATACGAGGGCGACGTAAAGGTGGAGGTACACGAGTGATAAGCTCCCTCGAGCACCTGCTGCTGCGGTACCTATAGAAAAGAGATAAAGCACCAACATCGCGCCGCAAAGATAGAGGGTCAAGTGAACTGGAAAGTACAGGACAGTTTATAAGTCTTTTGGCCTTTGACTCGACCCTATCCAAAAGCCGGGTGAAACCAGAGCCCCCCAGATATGAGAGTAGTACTCCATACAAGGAAATGATGAGCCCTTGTATAGCTGAGCAATTAGAAGAGGAAAAAAAGTCTCGCAGTCTAAACAGAACTCCCAGTTTCTTTGAGGCCGCCCTAGCAACCGTTGTGATGTGAGGTTTCCAAGATATTTTTTGTTTATGTTAAGGCCAAGGATGTTTATATTGTCAACAGGAGACGAGAGAACCGTCGAAAGAGATAGGAAAGTTAGAAGGTGTCTTAGAGAGGGAGATTTGTAGAAGTTGAGTTTTTAAAGAATTGAATTTTACAAGGTTCAGACGACCCCACCCGGAAATTCTATCCAGATCAGCGAAAATAGAATCGGAAAGATTAAGACGAGAGGCAATTCTAGAAGTAAAAGAAGGAGCAGAATTGAAATGAGTTGAAGAATTAAGGGTCGAGTCATCGGCATATGAGTGAATAGAGTTAGATGTGCAGGTGAGAAGATCATTAATGAAAAGTAGGAATAAAGTAAGAGATAAGACAGAACCCTGAGGAACACCACTATTGACAGAAAAGGAAGAAGAAGTCGCCCCATCAACAACAGCCGATATTGAGCGATTTGAAAGAAAACTAGACATAAGTAAGCAAAGAGAAGGAGGAAACCCAAAGGAGGGGAGCTTGGAGAGCAGTGACGCGTGCCATACCCGGTCAAAGCTATATATATATATATATATATATATATATATATATATATAGATATATATATATATATATATATATATATATATATATATATATATATATATATATATATATATATATATATATATATATATATATATATATATATATATATAACGGTATGCTCATAATAATAAATTGAAATTTTTCACGAAAGAAATTGAAAGTTCTCATTTGGTAACCTCTCTAGAGATGAGGAGTTTAATTCTCTAAACGAATAAAAGTTTTGCATCTTCTTAATGAGTTCGATTAAAAAGTTTAAGTCCTCAAATGAAACAAAAAAAATACGTCTCACTATAAGATCATCATATATATGAAGCCATCTTGTTTTGGTGAAACTGTTAAGACTTTCAATAAGGGAAATGAATATACAAGTTCTCTTTTGAGAATAAAACTATAAGATGAACATGGAAAGTTCCCAATTTTAGTAGGCTTTTTTATTTATTTATTTATTTATTTATTTTGCGTGGTATGAAATCGAGATAAGACTTTCCAGAAACAAAAAGGTTAATACTAAACGATTTTTGGTTATATATATATATATATATATATATATATATATATATATATATATATATATATATATATATATATATATATATATATATATATATATATATATATATATATTATATATATATATACAGAGAGCCCTCCTCGTATGGTAATATATTTCAAGGTTTACTCCGGATATATGTGAAAAGTTGGATAGTAAACTAGTAGTAGGAGTAGTTATTCTTTTACAAAAAAATTGTCTATTATAAAGTTAAATTGATTTAATACTACAAGAAGTCGTTATCAACATTAAACAATATTAAATACATTGCATGCATTTGGAGTATTACTGCACATGATTGGCGAATTCTGAGTTGTAGCTTCTTTCTGAGGAGGAGACCGTGGATAAGTGAAACCCCGGAAACCGAATCATTGAATGCGGATTTTCTACTAGATTTTTTATTTTATTTTTGTTTGTGTAAAAATCTCTTTTCTCAAGGGCACTGCCCTATTCAAAGAGGGAAACTCTCTAAGAAGTCGCTTCCTAGGATTGCTCTTCTCTCTCTCTCTCTCTTCTCTCTTGACCTCTCTCTCTCTAAATATATATATATATATATATATATATATATATATATATATATATATATATATATATATATATATATATATATATATATATATATATATATATATATATATATATAAATGAAATAGCATAAACTTAAATAAATTGAAATAAATTAAAACTATGATTATATTTTTTTTCTGTGATTTGGTCAGGATGATTTCCTGTGTGTAAATTTTGGGCAAGTTGGAGAAAATTTTGTTGACCATTTTACCTTTAAAAAAAATTATTTGTTGACGTTTTGGACTAGTGAAATTTTTTTTTTAAATGTCCTGTCAACGATTATATTCTCGTCGACGATTTAGGGTAGTCCCCGTCTGCATTTAAAAATCCTAAATGGCGTCACCAAAATCTAAGAAACCAAATTTTTCACTTTGGGGGAAGGGGGGATACACTTCCCTTGCCCTTCCCCCCTCATCCCGCATTTCAATTTATAAACATGTTTTAATTCAATTTTATTTTCATTTCTTTAAATAGGGAAGACTAAAAGATTCTGCCACCTCAAGACCTTAAAGAGAGAGAGAGAGAGAGAGAGAGAGAGAGAGAGAGAGAGAGAGAGAGAGAGAGAGAGAGAGAGAGAGAGAGAGAGAGAGAGAGGATTCTTTTCGGAATATTGTCTTTAGTTTTATTTTATATGTCTGGGGGTGATACATAAAGTTTTAGGGTAAAGTTACAGTTTCAAGTTTTTTTTTTTAAATATATAAAAAGTTCACACCTCACGGGCATAGCCCTATTCAAGGAGGGGAACTTAGATACTACCTGGGATCCGAACTAGGATTCGAACCCACGACCTTGCCATGCGACTCCGTCGCTCTACCGTTTGAGAGTTGAACTATGAATAAAGTAAAAATAAAAAGGTAGTGTTATTAACATCGCTTAATAAAACTTAATAAACTTTACTCTGATTTATGCTATTAAATTTATTTGTTGACAAAATTATCTAGATTTAAAAAAAGTAATTACTCGTCTAATTGATTTAGATTTGTAACTACCTCACCAACTACCAACTAACTATCTACTACCATTCACTAACCACTCCCTTAGATTTGTAACTATCTCTACTAACTGCCCTACCAACTACCAACTAACTATCTACTACTAACCACCTTTTAGATTTTTTAACTTCCCTCTACACTCAATTGGCTCATACTCAACTACTAACTAACTATATACCACTAACTAATTCTTGATTTGTAACTACTCCTACTTTACTACCCTACTAACTACCTCTATTTACAAATAGTTCCTCGATACTTACCTTCGTATGCGTCTTTAAAAGATCCTAAGAGATGGTCATCAAACGAGGAAAATGATTCTGCTACCACAGTGAAAATTTGGCAATTATACTGATTACTTTCCATCCGACATTGGCTGAATCAACCTCGGAATTCAAGAGAGGATAGATACTGTAACCCTCTCTTGTTTGCGAGCCAAAATTGGTATCTATTCCCATCGCATAATACATTCGAACTGAAGAGAAAAATCACCTACACTTTGTTTGTTATTAATACTCCAATCCTTAACGTGTCGACTAATTTTCCTATCGACTAATTTTTCTGCTCTCTCTTCTCTCTCTCTCTCTCTCTCTTCTCTCTTCTGCTCTCTCTCTCTTCTCGTCTCTCTCAGACTATTGTCCTTCTTTGTTGTTTTTGTTTTTCCAGTTTTTCATTCATTTGTATGTTTTATTATTGATGACTTGATGAACTAATGTTTGGATGTTCAAGTTTGTGTTAGGTTTCTCTCTCTCTCTCTCTCTCTCTCTCTCTCCTCTCGTTCTCTTCTTCGTCTCTTCTCTCTCTCTCCCTCGTCTCTCTCTCTCTCTCTCTCTTCTCTGTCTCTCTCTCTCTCTCTCTCTCTCTCTCTCGCCGCTCGTCTCTCTCTTCTGCTCTCGCTTTTTCATACTATCTCTTTCACTCTCCTTCTCCATCTCTCTCTCTCTCTCTCTCTCTCTCTTCTCTCTCTCTCTCCTCTCTCTCTCTCTCCTCATCTCTCTCTCTCTCTCTCTCTTCGTTGCCGCTTGTTTGATTCCTCTCTCTCTCTCTCTCTTCTCTCGTCTCATCTCTCTCCTCTCTCTCTCATCTCCTCTCTCTCCTCTCTCTCTCCTCTCTCTCTCTCTCTCTCTCTCTCTCTCTCTTGATTACTTTCTCTCTAAAAATAATAAGAAAAAAAAAAAAGGAAAAACACCGTAAAATTTGCGTGATTGAATATTTGAACTTTTGTAAAAAGAAAAAAAAAGAGAGAGAAAAAAAACTTGTGATGAGTTAATAAATCGAGTAATGGAAAACAAAAAGAAAATTAATGAGTTTAATTACAATATTATAAATAGGATATTCAAAAATGGTAAGAAAAAAAAAATTGGCTTGAAAATCGGGTTTTGTATCATATCGGTATTGTTAAATTGGTAAAAAAAAAGAATGTTTTGAAAAAAAAAATTGGAATTTAAATTCGGAATTTTAAAATCATTCATTTAAATAAATTCTGAGCGAATCAAATTTCATTGAATGCGCTCATTCCTTCAACTTCATTTGCATAATGTCGACATTACACCAACAGTCCATAATGCTGGGAAACTGTGCATGCTTAATAAAAATTGATGAACTTTTGATACGCATAAAACAACGTCCAACGTTCGAAATTCACTCTGCACATTTGTACTCCGCCCCTCACGCTCTGTATCTAAGTGTCATGTAATCAGCGCTGCTATTGGCTGGCATTGCCCCCACGTGACCCATATTTGACCTCATCTCGGCCTCCCATTGGGCAGACTCATTAGGTGACGCTGAAAATTTCATATCCATGAGAGATGTAAAAAAATAGGGAAAGATGCAAGTCCCGAGAAGAAAATGCAAAGAAGTGCTCACACAGGGTGCGGCATTCGCTATTTTGAGAAGAGTCTTTCCAGCGTTCATCTTAGATGGAAAGAGAAACTTAACGTATACACCTTTCATTAATACGGTAACGCTTTGTCTTTATAGACGACATACAAGCGCGGTATTTATACACAGAGGCATTGGCGAAGAGTTTGGCGACTGTTTGCGGGTATGCCAAAAAACTTAAGGGAGGACCCAGTTTATATACACGGATTTTTAATAAATGGCTGTGGGGGATGAGTTTTGGGGATTGGAGTTCGGGGGGAAGGGATTTCAAAGCACGGTTTCCCTAAATGTGAATATAAGAAATAAAGACAAAGTTAATTAAAGACATTATAAACATCGTATATATATATATATATATATATATATATTAATATATATATATATTATATAATATATAATAATATATATATATATAATAATATATAATATATAATAATATATATCATATATATATATATATATATATTACGTAATTAACAATTCGTTAATTTAAATCCTCTCTCACACACACCACATACACACACTACCATACATATATATATATATATATATATATATATATATATATATATTATAGATATATATATATATATAGTATATATAGTATATAATATATTAGTGCTGATCGGATGTCACATTTTAATATTCCGCGGATGCGGACTGTTTTCCGTTGAAACTGAAGAATAGAGCTTTTGAGTCGTTTAATAACAAGGCAAATGATTTCCATATATATATTACTATATATATATATATATATATTATATATATATATATATATATATATATATATATATATATATATATATATATATATATATATATATTATATTATATATATATCTAATATATGTAAGATATATTATATAAAAAATATAGTATTATATATTATAATATATATATATATTATATATATATATATATAAAATATATAATATATATATATATATATATATATATATATATATATATAATATAATATATTATATTATATATGGCATTGGATTTATGTCCCTAACTCTGAAAGAGTCTGTTTAAAATATTGAATAGTTTTTGCCACACATACTCGTATATTGTTCATTTTGTTAGGATACGGGACGGTGGGGCCCAACTCTTCATGCAATCCTACCAACCACTTTCCCCAACCTCCACCTTTTGAAAGTGGTTAATTTAAAATTAATGTTATTAACTTTCTTTATTTTTTATTAATACTCAAATTTTTATGGATAATTTATGTTTAATTAAAGTTTTCTCGATGAAGTCTGGCACGTCTGTCTTCATAGATATACCCAGCGTCACTGGAAAATTGTTCAATGGCAGCACTGCTCGGAGGGCAGCTTAGAAATGTGTAAGCAATTTTTTTTGCCAAATCTGAATATTCTTTGCTTTAATACAGTATTTCCACCATTTTAAAGCATCTTGCTGTGGACCCAGTCTTTTTATTTATTCACTTATTTATTTTTTTTTCTGATACTTTTTTATGAAGTCCAGTGATGTGCTGCTTGCGATATTCTCCTCTTCATCATCACTACTGGAAGCAAGAATTATATTCAGAGTCTCAGTTAGTGATGTACGCGTACTGGAACAAGGTATTGGTGAAGAATCTCTCTTTCGTTTTCTTTCTGGTTCAGCATCCTCTAAATGTTTATTTTCAAATTTCATGTCGTCACAAAGCCGAGCTAGAGAATATTTTACTTGATCAGTTATTTGTACAGACGAGAAAATTTTACCCTTATATCTTGGATTAAGATATGTCGCTACTTTATACATATACTCATTTTCAAGTCCGTTAAATCTTCTGTTAAGTTCGGCTTTCAAAGTTTGCGTCATGTAACTTTAATCACTTGCTTTCCCTTCTCATAATCTTCAAGCAATGACGATGATTGTTCAGATATTTCAGGTTTATCACATACAGTTTTCTCAAGAGCGGTTTTAAGGCTAACTATAAAAGGTATGACATCCCCAATTGTAGATGTTGATTTGCTAAGCTTTTTTTGTAATTTCTTCGTAAGGCTCTAGAGATTTCACATATCTAGACAATATTATCCACTCTAAATTGTTAAGAATAGGTATTTTTTATATTTGCTAGCAGCATACAAACAAAGCAACTCTTTCAATTCTTCGGTTCTTTTCAACATATGCAAAGTGCTGTTCCATCTTGTAGGTGAATCAGGTACAACGTTTAATTCACGCATTTGGAGCCTCTCTTGAATTTTTTTAACTCTTCTTGAGACATGGTTGAATGATGGAAATGAGTGTCAATTGTGCGACATTTGATAATGAGGTAGTTTATTTCCTTTCTGTGAGTCTATTCCAATTTTAATTGTTAACTGTATTTTATGTACTTTACAATTCAAATTATTTAGCCTAAAAAGGAAAAATGCTTAATTCATGTTTGCTTAAGATGGCGCTTTACACATTTAAGTTTGCACTTTCAATGTACCATTTTTCTAACATTTCGTCGGATTTTACTGAAATGTATTCACCTGTGTGTCGATCTTCTAAAGATACAGCACTTAATAAAAGATTTATTCTCTCAAACTTCTTGTTGATAGTGCATTGCGGTGCGGTGCGTGGTGCGGAGCGTGGTGCGGAGCGAGGTGCGGAGCGAGGTGCGGTGCAGTGTGACAAAAATGGCTTTTGCTGTGGTGCGGTGCGGTGCGGTACGGTGCGTGGTGCGCTTACCCTGGTGCGGTGCGGTGTGGTGCGATGCGGTGCGGTGCGGTACTGTGAGCAAAATTCCGATGCTCTTTAGACCTTAGTATGCGCAATCGGGCTCACTAACGACGCCCCAGCTGAAGTATCTGACCATACATCTGTAGTGAAAAGAAATTTAATACATTGCTTTATTTCATCAATTACTTGTTTTTGTTTCATTAAAAACAGATTCATATATTTTATTGAATTTCAGGTAAGAATACAAATTCCATTTCCTCAATTTGTATTGTGGAACAACTTCCTCTGATATTTTCATGAATCCAATATCTTCCACGTGTCTGAATGGCAGATAATATATCTGTGCTGTTTATTTATCGCCTCAGTCAACTAACAATCCTACATTTTTTTTCCTATTATTTAAACTTCAAAATAGAGAATATTTTTCCATATTCTTACTCTAAAATCATTATTCTGGGTAATTTCAGAGAGAGAGAGAGAGAGAGAGAGAGAGAGAGATGCTAGAGAGAGAGAGAGAGAGAGAGAGAGAGAGAGAAGAGAGAGAGAGAGAGAGAGAGAGAGAGAGAGAGAGAGAGAGAGAGAAACTTTCTTCTAGTTCTAGTTCTACCGATTTCCAACTGATGACAATTCTCTCATCAGTTTATCTTTCTCATAGTATCTTTGCAGATGAGTCAAACATAATAGATCATTAATAACTTACACCCTTCCTCATTAATAATAATAATAATAATAATAATAATAATAATAATAATAATATAATAATAATAATAATAATTAATTAATTAATAATAATAATAATAATAATAATAGCAATAAAAATTGAATAAATAATTAATTATAATAATGATAATAATAATAATATAATAATTAATAAATAAAATTAATAATATAATAATAATAATAATAATAATAATAACTAATGAATAATAATAATAATAATAATAATAATATTAAATAATAAATAATAATAATAATAATAATAATAATAATAATAATAATAATAATAATAATAATAATAATAATAATAATAATAATAATAATAATAATAATAATAATAATAATAATAATAATAATAATAATAATAATAATAATAATAATAATAATAATAATAATAATAATAATAATGGATCCTTAATAACCTACACCCTTATCTTTGTATCATCATGTACTATATTTTCAAGTTTTCCTCACAAAAGCATTTTAGTACTATTTAATGGTCTGACTTGCTGCCGTATTTCTTTGATTTCAAATGGAAGGATTGCGACTTCGGCTGAGGCAGAATTTTCATTTGTACAGAGGGCAAACCAGAGTTGACTCTCACTGACATGGAGGCATACATTTAATTCTCCTTCAGTTGACAAAATCTTTTACTGGTTTCATTCAGAACGGGGACTATTCCAAAATGGTTGACAGGAAAATAGGTTGACAGGAAAGAGGGTCGGCAAAACATCAAAAAATTTCCTATACAGCCCTCCGCAGGCGTTAGGATAGGCTAGGTTAGGTTAGGTTAGGTTAGGTTAGTTAGTTAGGTTAGGTTAGGTTAGGTTAGGTTAGATTAGGTTAGGTTAGGTTAGGTTAGATACGTTAGAGAAACTAAATAACCAGATTTTCTTTTCACAAATGTCTAACCATTTTCCTGTTTACATTTGTGTATAGGTCCCACTGCGCGATCGCTGGCTATTAACGAAAGAGAGAATCAACCTTCACAAATTACCGTGCTCTTCAAACTTTAGAAATCCACATTGCTTAAACTATATCCCTATATATCAAATTCACTTAAAAATGCCGTAATCTTCTTGTTTAAACTTCTTCCAGATTATTGTAACATTTTTTCCAACAAAAGTAATCTCTAACTTGCTTCTTCCAAACTTCTCTGATCTCTTCATACTTATGACTGCTTAACATTCATATTGCATCTTAATATAAACTCTTCGTTCAAATTCAAACTAAGGTTGGCCGAATGCTCCAGGTGCGGTGCCGTGCATTGTGAGCCCATTTTGATGCGGTGCGATGCGGCACACAAATAGAGTGTGCCAGTGCGGTGCAATTTTTAAAATATAGAAGACCGGTGCGGTGCGGTGTGGTGCGGTGCGGTGCGGTGCGGTGCGCTGCTTTTAAAGATAGAGGTGCGATGCGGTGCGACAAAAACGACTTTTTTTTGTGTGAGGTGCGGATCGGTGCGTGGTGCACATAACACTGGTGCGGTGCGGTGCGTAAAATTCCTGTACTCGACCAACCCTAATCCAAACCTTTGTCTCTTATTTCCACTTAGAAACTGTTCGAGTGTTATTGATCCTTCCGTCCCCTTCTATTCACTTATGCAAAACGATGCAATTCTTCTAAAGACAGAATTACCATTCTGTCTCTGATATTAACACCTTATTTCGGGGAAATCCAACAATCGATTTTGAAAAATAATCTGTGGGGCCTCGACTCTTGTTTATTACATGTTAATAATATTAGGTATTCTTCTAACAGAGGTGATACTTCCATACACACACAAATACATACACA
>JABUQX010048688.1:0-25000 GCA_015478945.1 Trachelipus rathkii | reverse complement strand
GGGGAATGAAGCCTGTGAGCGATATGTGTCTCCTAAACGACACATATGTGTTCGCAAATAAGTATGACTGGAAACCATTGTAGTGAACCAACGGGTTTAATACCAAGTCTTTCTAATTTGATTAAGAGTAGGTTTGGGAACTATATCGAATGCTTAAGAGAAATCTAATTACACGTTTGTTTTCCGTTTAATGCTTTGTATACGAGCGGGAGGGAGGTGTTAGAACTCTTGGTAACAGAGATAACCTTCGCAATTTTTAATTCAGTTGGATATGAATGCAGTTCAATGAGTTGTTATAAGGGCCGGCCAATATAGAGAGGATTTCTTTTTTACAAGTATTTGTATATCCAGTTTGGAACACTCTGAAAGTCAGAGCTTTTATTCATGAGACCATTTATAACACACTCAACGTCAGATGTTGATATTCTTTCGAATGCAAAGTTCTGCCCTTCGTGCGGTCTTAAATAATCAGCAAAGACACTGTTTCTGGAACTTCAGCTGCTAATGCTGCCCCTACGGTAGTAAAGTAGGAGTTCAATTCATTAACAACGCGTTGCTTGTTTGTGACTATTTCATCATCCATTTTTAACTCTTCAATTTTTGTTTGCTTTTTTTTTGTGCCGGTTTAAAATGTCGTTAATTATGCTCCACTGCGAAGGTGAATCGGATCGAGTCTGGTTGAATTTATCAATAAAAAAAAACTATTTGGATTTTCTTTATTAGTTTTTTAAGTGTTGAAGAGTATTCTGTGTAAACATGCATCGGTATAGTACCCATCTTAGCACTTTTATATAGATTGTGCTTTTGTCTAATTGAGGTTAGTAATGCTTTTGTCAACCACTTATTCATTGTCCTCTTTTCTGAGATTGTTTTGTGTTTTATGGGAAAGCTTTTATCATACGTATCGTATAGAATGAAACTAAAATTTTTGTACTTTTCATCTAATGAAAGATTATCGTTGTGAACAAAAAAAAGTCTGTATTTTATATTTGCCTATATTCTATTTTCTTTTGCACTAGGGGAACAGTCGAGGATTCAAATGTTAGGATGCAAGGGTAGTGGTCCGAAAGGTCAGTGCATAATGTAAAGGATTTTGTTGTCCCATGATTATTTGACCACCTATGGTCGAGGTAGTAGAGTTATTGTATTTACTTGGACGTGTAATTCCTGTAATGTAGTTTAGGTAACCGTTTGACTTCATTCTATTAATTAGCAACTTTTTTCCACAAGAGTTAGTATTATTACTACATACGTCAATATTAAAGTTACCAGCTATTACCGAGTTCCCACTTTTTAGTGTAGAGTTACAAAAATCATCAAGCTTTTGCATCAAGTCTATCCTACAAACTTGTGGAGGTCTGTATGCTCCTAATAAGCTTATTGTTTTGGATCTCTCTCTATAAGTTACGCCAAGAGCCTCAAAGTCAGAGTTGACGAGACTTGAGAAAATTTCTTTTGCTTTTAGACACTTTTTTTTAATAAGTACTGAGAAACCTCCTCCTTTTTTGTTTCATTACGTCACTGGAATATATCATACCCGGAGGGCAAATAAAGGTCTTTGTTTATAAATTGTTAGAAATGGTCTACGTGTAAGGACAATACATAGGTAAATTTAACACTCTATAGGGATATAGAAAGCAGGTTAGATAGGTATTGCATGCGTTGTTTTGGAAGGCTTTCTTATGTTGATTACTTATAAAATTTAGGCATTCAACGTGCCTTTATACTAAATTATTTAGCTCACGTTGGTCAATGATGTACGAGGATTTACCCTTCATTGTTCAGGTTGTTACGATAAATTGTTCATTTCGAGTCCATTGAATTGAATGGTGTGATAGGAATCAAAAGGGTCATAGTATTAGGAGGGTGGAACTTATTGGGGCCACAGGAAGGATAAAGTAATTGGGTTAGGAAGACTAGTGATTTAGAGCTTAGAAAGTAAGAGCTTAAATGAGATAATCTCAATGTGTAAAGTTGTTTCTTCCAAGTAAGTGATTATAGTATGCAATAACGTATGAATGGAAAATGTTATATGTTCAGAGTAGGTACTTATAGAAAGATACATCAAGATATGTAAATTATAAATCAATTAAGTGAGTATATTGCGAACTGTCTTCAAGTGCAAAGTCGGTTTTTCAGAGAGTTCTTTTATATATAATAAAAATAATAATAATAATTAATGAAATAATAATTAAATAATCAATAAATAATAATAATAATATATAATTCTAATAATAAATATAAATTGTATTAATCATATATATATAATAATAATAATACTAATATTATATAATAAATAATAAAGAATAAATAATAAATAAAATAATAATAATGACATAATAATAATAATATAATAATATATAATAATAATAGATAGATAATAGTAATAATAATATGTATAATAATAATAATAATAATATAATAATAATAATTAATAAGCAGCATTATATATTTTGTCTTATATATATATATTTTTGTAGATTTTTCCTAAATTCTAAATTAACCTTCCTAGGAGATTTTCCAATTAATGTTTCATTTAGGACTATTCTAGAAATAATAAGCAATAATAATTGCTTTTAGAAATTTGATCCAAGCTTCGTCCATCCTTTGGACATTTTCAAGGATATGACTTAATTTTAAGAACGAAGCAAGAAATTATATTTAAAATGTAATAAAAGTATGGTATTCACAACATGATCTAGAAGGTAGAGATTAAACTAAAGAGTTTAAAAATACGAAAATAAGACGTTGTGAAGGGTTGATAGTTTAGATTATGTGTCTTTTTCTTTGTCGTTCTTTGCTAAGTAAAATGTTAGGTAGATCGGAATTTCATATTTTTATTTAGATGGTGGTTCTATGTTATTCTTACAAGAAGGTGACTCCGTTAGCTTAGGTTCAGAATTTCATCCTATCTTTTTTATTTCAAATTTGTAGAGATGAATTAACTATTTATTATTGTGTAATTTTTTTATGTTTTTGGTCCTAAGTGTTGTATCTTTCTTGGTTTGCACTTGTGTTGCATGATTAGCAGGAGATTGGTATACGTCTTATCCTCTATGTATTACATATTAAAGAGAAAAAAATAATGAAACAGATTACTAGTTATTAAAGCTATACTATCAGCCATTCAATAAGCTCAATTCTGGAAATGCAATTAGAGGTGGATGTTAACGGCACTTACGATTGGTTTATGTTGTCCGACGAATGCCTTCGGCAGCGTATGTTGGCATGCACGCAAGTACTACAAGTTAGATAAACACAATGCAGAAAGAACATAAAAAATTACAACAATTAATAGCAAAATATCTTTAAAAATTTGAATAAACACGATATGGGCTTCTTTCTTCTTTCTCCATACATACCGCTTGATGAGGTTCTGAGACTTATCTTGTCTTCATTCAATGAAAAAAGAGAAATAAAAAGGAAAAGTCTGTACTTACCGTAAATATTTGTAATATTATTTGTAATATAATTTGTAATATTTGATAATATTGTATTATTATGCAAGTATTTGTTACAAATGGTATAAGTGTGCTAGTCAGATAATCTTGAAAATGTCCAATTAAGTGAGTTGGATCGGAAGCTTGGATCATTTCAGAAGGCAATTATTTTGCTTTGTTCAAGAATTGTTCTAAAGAAAATTAATAAATAATAATATAATAATAATAATAAAAATAAAATAATAATTATAATATTTAATAATAATAATATAATAATATATAATAATTATAATAATTATAATAATTATAATAATAATAATAATAATTATTTACGATAAAAATTAATCATAATCAATTATAATACAGTATATAATAATATATATAATAATTATAATGTAATATATAATATATATATAATTAAATAAAATTTAATAATAATATATATAATATATAATTATAATATATCAATAATCAATATATTGAAATTTATAATATAACACAATTGTGTAATAAATGATAATAATAGTTTTAATAATTTATATATATTAATAATTATAATATTATAATTATATTATAATTTATTTATATCATTATAATTATTATATATAATATTATAATAATAATATATATAATATAAATAATAGTAATATTATTAACCACGAAAAATGCAGATTAATCATATTTATATTATGGTTTATAATTCTAATTCTAATTTTATTATAATAATTATTCATAATTATTTATTATTATTATTATTATATTATAATTATATATTATAATTATACTTAATTATATATTATATTTTAAAACATTTATGACTAATTATTAATGTTATTATTATTTATGATTATTTTTTACTGATTTAATTTTAATTTTAATTTAATGTATTTATAATTGTTTTTATAGATTATTGCAATTATAACTCCGATAATCATAAATAAATTAATAATATAATAATAATATATGATCAATAATAATAATAATAATATAATAATAATTAATAATAATTATAATTATAATCATAATTATAATTATAAATGTATATATTAATCATTATAAATTTTTACAACAACAATTGTTGTTATTTATAATTATTATGATCTGGCCATAACTATAATTTATTATATTTCTAAGTTTACTTTCAAGGACATTTTGTTAAAAATAAACACAAATAGGAATTGTAGTTTTAATTTAATTTAATTAATTAATTGAATAAAGAGAAAGAAATATTAAATTAATAATAATTAATTAATAATATATAATAATAATAATAATACCATAATATGGAATATGTATAATATTATAATTCAATATAATAATAATATATATTTAATTATTGTATGTTTTATATCAAACTTTTTGAAAGTTAAATAAGCAAAGCTAAAACAATATTAACAACCAACAATGGGACGCTTGAGAAATAATTATTTATTCTTTTTTTATCAATAAATGATAGGAATAATTTTAGCTAATTAAAATTAAAATATAAAGAACCCTCATCAGAATGAGAAAGCTGTCAGGTAATCATTTTTCCTAACAAGAAACTTTCATTTTAAGAACAAAATCAGAGAAAGTATTGTTTACGTTAAATCGACTTTTGTAACCACCTAGAATCTGGACGTTCTCGTAGAAGTAAGTGTGTCTACCAGATAAACAAAGCAAATGGGAGACTAAAAAAGGGGCAACACTTATAGGCGATATCTATAATATGGTATGAAGTTTAAAGGCTGAATTATTTGCCTTTATAATCTCAATGAAGTAAGCAAAAGCTGTTGCCAACGAAATAGCTAAACTAATTCTAAATTAGCTATTCAATTATAGATAAATAGTTAAGATTCTAAAAATTACTAAAATTATTTAGTTTTTAATTGTTTAGCAATATCACAATTAGGCAGAATAATTTCAATAATCCAGTAAATTAATTTTAAATTAAACTAAGTACTCAAAATTTCTGAAGTATGAATGAAGCAAGTTATTAACGATATTTATAACCTCATAGGGAAATAGAAACACAAATTTAGTAGTTACTACTTACTAGTATGACAATTAAAAGAGTATTAATTAACTTAATCAGCATTTTCCAACAATTTATACTTACCTTGTAATCTTTATTAAAAGCTTCATACAATTTTCATATTCTTTTCACTTTCTCAACCTTTTTTCCTAACTTCTGCCTATTTTGATTCCAATAATCTCCCATTTTTCTTAATGGAATCTTAATCTTTCAATTATTTCATTTTCGGAATTTCTACAATCCAATTAGTTCCGGTCTCTTTCTCCACCGTCTTTGCACTTGAGATTTCTCTTATACCAAATGATTATGGCACTTCTGTTCATTTTTCACACACTCACAATTAATTACTTAGAACATATCCATCTATGCACTCCATATGACAAAATTTATTTTTATCAAACCAGATAATACCTATCATCATTCTAAGTATAGAAGCTCCAAGCCATTTTTTCAATTATCATTCTCATGTTTACATTTTAGTCTTTTATTATTACTCTCACTACCATATTAAATCACCGTAATGGCTGTTTATTAAACTGTATATTAGATAAGAACAATATTTATTAGTTTTGAAGTCATTATATAAACCTCAATCTTAGTTTATTGCTAAAAATTAAAGTAAACATCTAAAAATTAAAAGTTGAACTGAACTTATATGTAATAGAATTATAAACGTGACTAGCTGTCTTACTTCCTCAGGTAGTTGGGCAATTGTGGTTTCATCTTTTATCTGTGAAAAATTAGCATAATGATCAAGCTCTTCAAACTGTAAAACATTACTAAGTGGAACCTCTGGATATTCTTCTTCTTCCATTTGGAGTAATTGTTTTATCGCTTCTCGACATTCTTCATCCCTTTTGAGTAATTGCTTTCTCATTTCTTTTCCTGAATCTTCATTTAAGCCATGTAGCTCGAGTGACTTAAGTCTCTGTAAATAATGTATCGATTAATTGCAACACACAGGAGCCCTAAATCAGTTGAGAAACCATTTCTTCAGAAATTACTCTCAAATTCGGAAAAAGAATGGGACCAATCCCTAGCTGCTTTAGCTAAACGGTAAGAATAATAGCTAAATAAAAAAGGTAGAGATATCTAATGCTATAATAGAAGGCGGAAAAACAAAAATATTGGAATCTACAAATGCCCTAGGTCCCAAAACTGAAATTCTCTGTTATAATGAATAAAAAATATTCACCAATCACAGAAAAAAAGAAGCACATTTCGGTCTTTTTCAAAAATAAAAATATAAAGGATCCACACCAGAATGAGTGATCACTATTCCTAACCAGAAGCTTTCATTTTAAAGGTAGGGTTTGGGTAAAATAATTATATAATTTTATTGAGATAAATGAAAGAGGAAAGCAAACTCCACAATTTTTATTTGGAAGACATTTGCAAAATGTCGGCTAAATTTTGAGTAATTTCCTACCAAATGAATAAGCACTTGAATCAACAATTTTTGAAAATGAATCTCTGCTGAACTACAAAAGATTTTTAAAAACGGACTTTACTGAAATACTCGCAATACACAGATGTTTTATAAAATATATCAAACACAGCAGCGCTATATCAATGTTTTTTTTTCAAAAATCAAAATTATTATTTTCCTTTATCCTAAAGCTATAAAGTTGTTCATAATTTACTAAAAGTTATTATATTTGAATGAATCATACATCAAAATGTAGGTCAAACATATATAAAATCGAAATCATAGGGAAAGCCTATAAAAATGTCTAACGAATTTTTTTACTTTACCCCAAAATAGCAGGTTAATGTAAAAAAATATATATTTATGAGTGAAAGGTCCAAGAAGCTGTACCATTAGTATCGGCAAAATCGTTGGGTATACAGAAAAATTATATAAATGAGGAAATGTGTCTTACCGAATTATATAAACTATGAAAATTTCATTCTGATCAAATGAGTAATAAAAAAGTTATATACCACCAATAATTTTAATTATTATTTTATTTTTTGGGCAACTAAAAAAGAAAAATTGCGATAACTTTTTTATTATGTATCCGATTATTACGATATTTTCAGAGCATGTATAAATAGGTAAGATAGACATATTTTGTTTAAATAAATTTTCTGTTTACCAAACGGTTTTGCCGCTGCTTTTGGGAAAACTTCAAAATTTTTAAAAGAGCGGCAAAACCGTTGGACATAACAAAATATCGATCTAAGTAAAAGATGTGCATCTCGTCAAGTTATAAAAGCTTTAAAAATTTCATTCTTATCAGATGAATAATAAAAATGTTACGTGTCACCAATCATTAATTTTTTTTCTGGACAACTCAAAAATAGAAAAAGTGAAAACATTTTTATTATTAAGCACTATCATTTTTAATTTTTCAGAGCATATATAATTGGGGAAGGTACACATTTTTTGTTCAGATAAAGTTTTTGTATACCGAAAGGATTTGCCGCTGTTCATGGGAAGCATTTCGATGTTTTCAAAAGTTTTCTCACGATTAGCGGCAAAACCGTTGGTAATACGAAAAATGAATCTAAATAAAATGTGTGTAACTTGTAGAGTTGCACAAGTAGTAAAGGTGTCATTGTAATCGGATAAATATTAAAAAAAGTTACCTGAAACTAATTATATATATATATATATATATATATATAATTATATTTTTTTTTTTTATATATATATATATAATATATATATAATATATATATATATATATATATATATATATTATATATATTATATATATATATATATATATATATATATATTATCTTTTTTTATTTTATTTTTTGAAATTCAAAATTGAAAAATCACGATAATTTGTTTATTTTTCATCCGATTAATACAAAATTTTCAGATCACATATAAATGGACGAAATTCACATTTATTGTTTAGAAAATTTTGGCCCAACATAATCAATTTGAAGCTCCTACTCACCCCATCTAAAACATGATTCAGATTATCCGAGAAAGTGACACTCTCTTCAAGAACACCCTCAGATGGACCATATGTTACAACCACACATACATTGGCCTATTCAAATTTAAATTTAACCATCAAAATTCTTGTGCTCACAAAAACAAATTCTACCATAGCTATGTTCCACATGTCACTCATCAAAATCGCAAATCCTTCTCTCCCCCTCTCATTCCTTTCCTCTCCAGCACACAAACATTTCACGCCACACCACCCATTTTCACCGTCTCCTTTCATATTTGTTTCAGTCACAGCTGGCAAAATCAAATCTACCCTTTAAAAATGCATCCATCACTTCTCTCATCTTTTCCTCTACATTTATTTCTCTGACACTCCATGTACCCAAGCGATTCATACAATTTCGACGAAGGACACATGGTCGCTTACGGCAATCACGACCATGTTCAAGGCCTGTAATAGCATACCTAGCAAGAGATAAGTAGTAGTGGGTTGCTAACCCAACTACCAATATTCCTTTAGTTGCTTTCTACGACACGCAGAACATACGCTGTAGGCAATTCTTTCTAACCCACACATAGGAATATAAGGTAAGGTCTGCAGGGTGTTGTCTGGAAGAGGAGTGTGTATATGTATACGAGTGTGTATATGTGTATATGTCTTCTGGAAGACAAACTTTTATATCAAAGCAAAAGAGAAAGGCGAATCATTAGGCATTGGAATGTCATTGGAAATATCCTACAAACCACAAGCTCAATGGGAGGTACTTCCGTCGCTTCGAGTGAGATACTCTGCCTCTATATAAATAAATAAAGTATTGGGTCGATGTTTATATTAGTCATAAAACCAATGGGGTCTCTTCCTCACATCAGCGTTCGGGAGTAACGGTAAGTTTAAACTTTGTTTGAGCAAAGATAACTTCTAATTCAGTTGGAGATAATTAAGGAGGGAGGTGTAAATACATTTTGCAGCTTCGGCGCCGTTTTGATTCCCCACCAATGACGATAATTAATTAATGAATTTTAATCGAAATTCATAGATTAAGAATAAAAGCTTTTCTGGAACATCTAAGCTATCAATCAGTATATTTCTTACTTCTTCCTTTTACCATCCAAATATAATGAAACCCTTTGAAAATTTCTCAAATTCATTCTTTTTCTTCCAGATTTTTTTTTCTCTAAATTTATAAATTTATTATATACATTCTCTCTGCCATACCCTATCCCAGTGACGTTATCACACATATATACAATTTTCTTCCTTAAAACTGATTCTTCGATTTCTCTTTTCATCTATGTCCTTCTGACATTATCTTACTTGTATTCGTATTTTCCCTTGCTTAAACTAATTTTCTACTTCCCAGGATTTTGTAATTATCAAAATTATTCTCTTTATTATTCATCGACTTATGTATCTTTCAGAGCAATTAACGCCAGAACCTGTAACTCGGGATAGAACCCCTTCTTTCATATTATGTGATCTGATTAATTCCCCCACCCGCGGAAAAAAATGATTTCTTCCAATAATATCCTATTTACTCTTTCCACTTTTTCGAGCTTCTCTACCCAAATACCTTCCAAACTTTTCTTCTCTTGATAACAAAGTTTATTTAGTTTTCCCAATGCACTCACTTACCTTGCAATTTTTACTAATATTTTCATACGTTATTTATACTCTTTTCTCACATTTTCTAACTTTTTCCTCATTTCGGCTTATTTTGATTCTCTTAATCTCCCATTTTTCTTAATGGAATCTTAATCTTCAACTAATTTCATTTTCAGAATTTCTATAATCCAATTAACTCTGGTCTTTTTCTCCACAATCTTTTCACCTGAGCTTTCTCTATACCTTCACTTCTGTTTATTTTTCACACACTCACAATTAATCAGTTAGAACACATCCATCTTTTCACTCCACAAGACAGTATTTTTTTTATCAAACCTGATGATCCCTATCATCATTCTAGCTATGGAAGTTCCAAGCCTTTTTCTCAATTATCATTCTCATCTTTACTTTTTATTCTTTATTACCAATCTCACTACTATATTAAACCACTTTGAACGCGGTTTATTAAACTGTATGTATATTGGATTAGAATAATATTTTTTTAGTTTTGAAGTCATAATATAAACCTCAATCTTAGTTTAATGCTAAGTATTAAAGTAATTGACGTGTAAAAATTAAAAGTTGAATAAAACTTATATATATTACAATTATAAAAAAGTGACAAGTTGTCTTACCTCCCCACGTAGAAGATCCTTGGTGGCTCCTTCTTTTATCGGGGAAAAGCTAGCGAAATGATTAAGCTCTTCGAACTGTAAGACATTACTACGCAGAATTTCTGAATGTTTCTCTTCTTCCTTTTCAAGTAATTTTCTCCTCGCTTTTCGACGATATTCTTCATCCATTTTGAGTAATTTCTTTCTAAGATTTTTTCCAGAATCTTCATTTAAAATAATGAGGTTTTGTAATGTAAGTCTCTGTAAAGAATCTATTGGTCAATTGCAAAACACAGAAGCCCTAAATCATTTAAGAAACCGAATTAGGGATGCCGATATTTAAAAAAAATATTGATATATCGATAATCGATATTTTAAAAAAATATAAAATTGCCCTCGATACTATCGGTCAAAAATATATCGTTTATATATATATATATATATATATATATATATATATATATATATATATATATATATATATATATATATACTATATATATATATATATATTATAATATATATATATAATATATATATATAAGGCCTATAAATATATATATATATATATATTATCATATATAGTATTATATAATATATATATATATATATTATATATATATATTTATATATATATATATATATATATATATATATATTATTATTATATATATGACAAAGTTACTTAACGGTTACACGGAAACGGGAGGTCGGGATCAAGCAAAAATTTTCACAGGTAGACTCTTATGAATACAAAATAGATGTTCTGGTGAAAAGAGATTTTTTTTTCCTAAAGGTGACCTGAACTAATCTAATCTGACGTAACCTAACCTAACCAAAAAAAAAAAAAAAATAGGAATAAAAATTTCATTTAACCCCTAGAACATCTAATTATGTATCATAGAGTCTATCTTTGAAATTTATTTTTTTTTATCCGACCTCCCGTTCCATGTAGCCGTTAAAAAACTTTGTCCTAGCCTAGGACAAAGGTACTTAACGGCTACACGGAACGGGAGGTAGGATGAAATTTTTTTTCACAGGTAGCATCCCTCATAATACATAAATGATGTTCTAGGGAAAATGAATTTTTTCTATTATTTTTTTTCTGTCTGTTTGTTTTTATTCCTATGGTTTAGGTTAGGTCAGGTCAGGTCAGGTAAGGTCAGGTCAGGTCAGGTAACCACCTAGAATGTCTATACTAATGTAAGTAATGTTTACTAACTTTAAAACCCTATTCTTATGGAAACATCTGATAAAAAATACAATACTATTTGAAAAAACAAATACATTTCTTATTTTTATTTTATTTTCATAACGTATATAAAAAGGTTTAGTGGCTCATATAATATTTTCTTAAAAGATTGGAAAGAGATATTGGGGAATGTAATGCGGATGTCAGTGAAAAATTTGGGGAAGGGCAGATTTAAGGGTGAAAGACACTTAGCTCCGCCCATTCCCCCAAATTTATGACCATATCCCTCACGCAGTCAGAAAGTAGTTCGGCAGATGATAAAAAAAATTTAATTACTTTAAATGTTTTTAGCTTCACCTCTAAAAATGTTTATTTTATTTGTACTTTTGTTTGATATACACTACATTTACTTATTTACCCTACTAGCGGCAGCCGTTAAGTAACTTTTACCATTGAAATTTTAATTTCACCTCTAAAAATGTTTATTTTTATTTGTACTTTCGTTTGATAACACTACATTTACTAACTTACCCTATTAGCGTGTAGCCGTAAGGTAATTTGTCACCCTATATAATATTATTATATATATATATATATATATATAACTATTATATATAGTATATATATATATATATATATATATATATATATTATATTTATATATTATTATATATATATATCCTTTTTAAAGTTAAAACACTAAATCAGTGACCCTGAATTCAGCAGGTGGAGGTAGTGATTTTACATAGGGATTAAAGAATCGAGTAAAGTGGAAAATCTTCGCATATAAAACTTAAACATTTCTTAATTTCACCATTTAAATTAAAATTTAATTAAAGATTTAACCTTAACATCAAAAACTAGTGTTTGTCTGTTATTATATAGGATACTTTCATTATCTTTTTATAAATATCTAATTTGAAAAGTAAAATACGCAATAGGTATATTTCATGAAAATTGTTCTTCCCCTATAAGCCTCTACTTCTTCTCTTGTATAATTATCTGACCTCCTTCCCAATTACTCTTGAGTCAGACAAAAAGTACCTAATTCCAAACGCGCCTGAAAAAATACACCCATTTTATATGTAAATGTATATTTTATTTGAACCAAGAAAATGATTAAAATTTCTAAAGTAAAAAAAAAAATATCGTTGATTCGATACCGAGGATAAAATATCGATATATTGATATATCGGCTGAAAAAATATAATCGATATTTTTTCGATACTATCGAAAAAAATATATCAATATCGATATATATCGGTCATCTTGCGGCATCCCTAAAACCGATTCCCCATAAATTACTCTCAAATTGGGATAAATAATGGGACCAACCCCTAGCTGGTTTAGCTAAACGGTAAAAAAGGTAGCTAAATGAAAAAAGGCAGAGATATCTAATGATGAAAACAAGAAGGCCAAACAAAAATAATTTAATCTACAAATGCCCAAGATCCCAAAACTTAAATAAATTGCTATAAGGAATAAAAAAAATCACCAATCACATAAAAAAGAAGCAAATTTCCGGTCCTTTTCAAAATAAAATTAAGATATAAAGAACCCTTACCACAATGAGAAAGCCATCACGTAATCACTATTCCTATCAGGAAGCTTTCATTTTAAGGGTAAAGTTTGGGTTAAATATTTATATAATTTTATTGAGATAAATGATATACCATTCATTATATATAGCTGTTGCCAAATAATATAACGACACTAATTGTAATTTAGCTATTCAATTATAGATAAATAATTAGGATTCTAAAAATTGCTTAAATTATTTGGTTGTTAATTGTTTAACAATATCACAATTACGCACAATAATTTCAATGATCCAGTAAATTTTGGCTGAAGTATGAGCAAAGCAAGTTTATTATCTTGATATTTTTAAAACAATAGGGAAATAGAAAAAAATTAACTAGTTACTACTTACTAGTATGACAATTAAACAAGTATTAATTAACTTAATCAACATTTTACAACAATTCTCACTTACCTTGTAATCTTTATTAAAAGTTTCATACGTTTTCATATTCCTTTTACTTTATCAACCTTTTTCCTCACTTCTGCCTATTTGATTCTATTAATCTCTAATTTCATTTTCGGAATTTCTACAATCCATTTACTTCCGGTCTCTTTCTCTACCGTCTTTGCACTTGAGGTTTCTCTTATACCAAATTATTATGGAACTTCTGTCCATTTTTCACATATTCACTATTAATCAGTTAGAACACATCTATCTATTCACTCCACATGACAAAATTTATTTTTATCAAACCAGATGATCCTGTCTCTCTCTCTCTCTCTCTCTCTCTCTCTCTCTCTCTCATCATTCATCAAGCTATGGAATCTCCAAGCCATTTTTTCAATTATCATTCTCATGTTTATATTTTACTAATTAACACGTCGTTGATCAATATTATACTGATTTGAGAGAAAAATCAAAGGAAGAAAAAATAATAACTTCCCTTCGATTATATAAACCTCAATCTTAGTTTTTTGCTAAGAATTAAAGTAATTAACATCTAAAAATTAAAAGTTGAACAGAACTTATATGTAATAGAATTATAAACAAGTGACAAGCTCTCTTACCATATCAAGTAGATCGGCACAATAATCAATATCTTCGCGCCGTAAGACATTACTAAACGGAACATCTGGATATTTTTCTTCCTCTAATTGTTTTCTCGCTTCTCGATAGTCTTCATCCATTTTGAGTAATTGCTTTCTCAATTTTTTTTTTGCATCTTCATTTTTGCCATAGAGCTCGAGTAACTTAAGTCTCTGTAAATAATCTATCAATTAATTGCAACACGCAGAAGCCCTAAATCAGTTGAGAAACCAGTTCTCCTGAACTTACTCTCGAATTGGGATAAAGAATGGGACCAATCCCTAGCTGCTTTACCTAAACGGTAAGAAAGGTAGTTAAACGAAAAAGGCAGAGATATCTAATGCTGAAAAAGGTGGACAAACAAAAATATTCCAATCTACAAATGCCCAAGATTCCAACTACAATTAATAAAAAAAAATCACCCATCACAGAAAAAGAGCACATTTCGGTCCTTTTAAAAAAAAAATAAAGTTATAAAGGACCCCTATCAGAATGAGAAACAGGAAGCTTTCATTTTAAGAGTAGGGTGTGGGTAAAATATTTATATAATTTTATTGAAGTAAATGATATGCCATTCGAAAGAGGAAAAACAAACTCTACAATTTTTATTTGGATAACAGTTGCAAAATGTCAGCTAGATTTTGAGTAATTTCCTCCCAAATGTCATGAATAAGCAATTTAACCAACAATTTTGAAAGTGAATCTCTGCTGAACTACAAAAGAGTTTTAAAAACGGACTTCACTGAAATACTAGCAATACACAAATGTTTTATAAAATATCTCAAATATAGCAGCGTTATATCAATCTTTTTTTTTTTTTTTTTTTTTTTTTTTTGCAATCTGACTTATTTTCCTTTATCCTAAAGCTATACAGATACCCAAAACTTAACAAAAATTATTATATTTGAATGAATCATACATCAAAATGTAGTTCGAAAGCATAGTGAAAATCGAAAACACAGGGAAAAACTATAAAAATGTCTGGCGGACTTTTTGTTATACCCTAAAAAAGCAGCTTAATGTAAATATATATATATATTAATATAATATATATATATATATATATATATATATATATATATATCAATATATATATATAAAAATATAAAAATATATATATATATATATATATATATATATATATATATATATATATATATATATATATATATAATATCTATTATATATAATATATATATATATATGATATATAATATATATATAATATATATTATATATATATATATATATATAATATATTAAATATATATATATATATATAAATTATATATATATATATATGATATATATTATATAAAAGGAAAGAAGAAATAAAACTAGAAACATTTATGACATATTGAACATGATTATATTTTAAAAAATTATTTTTATTTTAAAACAATAGAAATATCAAATACAATATGCAATGATGGAAAATTCAAAATATAGAGCAGTTGCAAAATGATATAAAAAGTAAATTTCCTTGGGCTCAAGGCAAATTTATCAATTACTTTTTGAATAAAAATAAATTCATAATTGTCAAACACAATTTTCTGTGTACACTCATCATACACTCATCATAGCCTGTCGTCTTCCATAGTACTTAGTAGCAAGTCTTGATCCTTCGCAGAGTACTGAAAGGGTGCTCTACTTAAAGTCTCCTTTAGACTTGGGAGACCACAAGATACTTTTAGTTCTTCACTACTCATTTCTTGTCCTTCCAAATTTTGTACCAAAGTTCTAGGCTCTTCTTCTATGCATTTTAAGTGTAAAAAACTATAAAATGCAACCTATTTTCCTTTAACTCAAACCGTTGTTATGAGTAGCATATGGAAAGGATGTTAGATAGTGTCAATGTATAAGCAGGTGTATTTTTTCATTAGAAAACCGTAATTCCAAAGAAGAGGTTATAGAATCCAGATACAGAATTATTAAGGATCTTCTCCAGGAACTCCGTGGGATTTGTGCTGGGTGGTTGCTTGCGGTGCTTGTGCCTACAACAATCCGTTGGTATATTCAGGATCAAGTTCTCAGTTTCTCGGCGATTTGTTAGCTTCTTTTAAACCTCATCGGTGATTTTTTCTTCATCTTTCCAAATGGCTCCTAACCATTTCCACATGTTGAATGTGCTGCGAAGGTTCTGACGATATGCAAGGTCTTGGATTGGAGACATTTACAACTGGCTCTAAACATCGCAGAGTAATTCGGAATCAATATCACCCCCCCCCCCCCCCCCCCCCCCCCCCCCCCCCCCCCCCCCCCCCCCCCCCCCCCCCCCCCCCCCCCCCCCCCCCCCCCCCCCCTTAGCCTGATAAATGACGACTTATATGCCACTGAATGCAACTGAAAAGCGCTTTTTCTTGTGGCGGTATTTCCTTCAATGGAAAGGATTTCTAATGATGCATCATTCGTACAAAGTGCTCCTTAAACTCTCCGATGCACTTGTGTTGTCAGACCATCTGTCTGGATAGGCTGTGGGGTGTTTGGCATTATTTTCTTCCCAAGACGACTTCGCGAAAAAAACGTAATAATGTCCTTTAAAGCTCTCACAGTATTGCGGATTTCTGGTATTGTGTTCATTCATTTACTACTAGATTTTAGTTTGTGTGAACAGCAATGAAAGAACAATGTTTTTTATATACTTTTTCCGCAATATTGCTTGGACACCTCCTTCTTTGCCAGACATCGTAGAAGTGACATTAGAACAGCCATCAAAACCCAAGCCCACTCATTTCTCGTGATCCAGTTCTTCGGTCGTGACAAAATCGGTCAATGGCTTTCGCAATTGGTTTTTGGGTCAAGCGCTTTCAGTTCTACAAAGCCATAAAATTCCTCTTTGACTTCATTCGGACTCTTTGTCGAAATAGCGCAACCCTATGGATAATTGTTCCTTTCCAGAAATATTCAGGCGGTTTCACCTTGCTAGTAGTATACGCGCACGCTTCCTTTACCTTATTAATGATGCTTTCCTTTTAGAGAAATTGATCTCATTTCAGAATCTGAACTGATTGGTATGTGGCATTTTTTTCCCTTTTCAAAATGGTTTTTAATGACTGATCTGCCGGCATCTTTCGCTGTTGGCACAATCTTGCAGCACCCTCTCAAGATGCTCACGTCTTCCGGAAGCGGTAATCGCGCCCGTACCAGAAAATGTCACCACAAGAAATTATTGAGGATATATTTTTTTTATTTTCTCTATGATTTTCTTTGAATGATAAACACTTCTAGGGGGGCAGCTGAACCCCCTTGCCCCCCTGACGACGCCATGTATATATATTATATATATAATTATATATAATATATATATATATATATATATTATAATATTATATATATATATATATATATATTAGATGTGCGAATATTCGGGCTTCGGCTTCGGCATTTTTGCCGAAGCTTCGGCATTTTTGCCGAAGCCGAAGGAGCCGAAGCCGAAGCCTAAGGCATTTTTTGCCGAAGCTTTGGCTTCGGCCAAATTATCAAAAATTGAATGTTGAAATAAAACAAATATTTTTTTAACTTATTTCTTATACCAAAACAGGTATATTAATGCATTGGACTTTAACATTAACATTTTATTGAATTAGTTGTTTTAAACACTATATGCAGATTTGAGTATAAATATAACAAAATAAAAAAGATATAATGCCTAAAAACTTCGAATTCCTATTATGGGACTATTTAGGGTGAAAGAGTGGATGATATTTAGCAAAGCAAGTGTGCTACTATGCAAGAAGAATTGTCCAGAGGAAGTAAAGTACCTCACAAAATGACAACAACAAATCTTCTAACCCATCTCAAAGGGGTGCATAATGCCGTTCACAATAAAATGAAATTCATGATCTCCAATGCTAAATTTTCAAACGAAGCAGTTGAAAATAAAAAGTATTTAACAGATTTTTGCACAACAAAAGTAGCACAAGAAGTAGAAAAATGCGATGATCCCGAACCAAGCGGAAACAGCAGACCCATAGGGGAAAGCTCAAATATGTCTCACAGAAAACATCGGAGACAGGTAAATTTGGTTTATTTTCATGATAAAAATAAGATTGCCTAAACAATATTCCATAATATATTAATAAATATATAAAAAAGAAAAAGAAAAACAATTGTAAGTTATGTAACTAAAAACTTTTACTACTTTATAGTTTATTTATTGATATATAAACAACAATGCGATTACTTTTAAATCAATATGTTGCTTTCATTTTCCTAGGTTTAATTAATAATTTTTTTGAATTACATTTTATTTTAAGAACTAATTATGTGAAACTAATTTATATTCAGGCTATCTTTACAAGAAATTTGGACAAGAAAAAGTGGGACTAACATGATCTTCCTAAGGCTAAGAGTATTACCCGTCTTATTGGTGAAATGATATGTTTAGATCTGCAGCCATATTCTGTTGTGGATGATAAAGGATTTAAGCGGCTTTTAAAGCATCTAGCCCCAAAATATAAAGTACTTGTCGGACTCAATTCTCCACTAAAGTTATTCCTCTAATGTATGAAACAATAAAGGCTAAAGTAAAGTATGAATTAGATCAAGTTAATTTCATTAGTTTAACTACCGATGGTTGGACATGCCAGCACACTAACGAGTCATTTTATAGTTTGACTGCTAGATTTTTAACACCTGAATACAAACTTAAAAATTATATCTTGCAAGTTTCACACTTTTCTGAGGCCCATACCGGAAGTAATATCAAATTCATCTATGAATCACTGCAAACTTGGGGTATACCTAATGAAAAAGTGCATATGATTTTAACAGATAATGCAGCCAATGTCCTGTCAGCTATTAAAGAATCCAACTTGACAATTAAACATCTGCCATGTGTAATACATACAATGCAACTTCGGAAAACAAGCTCTTCAAAGAACAAAGAGCAGTAAGTAATATGCTAGCTGTATTCCGAGCAATAGCAGGACATTTTCATCACTCCTCAAGTTGTGTGGCAAAATTTAAAGAAATTCAAAGTCAACTAAGTTTACCAGAGCATAAAATAATCCAGGATGTTTCCACAAGATGGAATTCGACGTATTATATGCTTCAAAGATTTTTTTGCGAACAGAAAAAGGCCATTGCTTTATATTTCATTTCTAGAAATCATGCAAATTTGAAAAACCCAAAAGAGAGCCAATGAGATCTTGCTGAAATGCTTGTATGCATTCTGCAACACTTTGAAAAAGCCACAAAAGACTTGAGTGCAGATGATGCATCTATATCACAGATACCATTTATTCATTCAATGGAGAAGTTTCTCAAATTTGCTAGTAACACAGCAACTGGGATAAAACTGTTGTAGATGAGCTAAAAACAGACTTTATAACTCGCTTTCAGAAATATGAGGAGAATGATAGTTTAAATATTGCTATGATGCTTGATCCCCGTTTCAATTTCAATTTTGCTGATAAAACCGATGAAAGTGTAATGAAAGTAAATATTTTTCAAGAGTACTTCAAATTTATTCTAAATCTCCCTTAAATCAAAGACTAGAAGTTAATAACACTGAAACAATGAACAGTGACTCAGATTCAGAAGGATCATTTTCACCTGCTGCATCAGATTCAGATGGCTCAATCTCAAAAAAAGGAAATTATGAATCATGGACATTTACAGCTTCTACATAAAAATGTGTAGGCAATTGAAGCTGAAATAACTGCTTACAAACGGGCAAAAAGGAGCAGAAAAGACTGATAATCAAAAATCAAAAACTATTTCGTGGACGATGGTAAGAAAAATTGTATTTGTAGTTATTCCCTTAGAATGTATATTATTCTTATTCCTTAATTTAATATATATTATATATATATGATAGTATATATATATTATATATTATAATATATATATATAATATATATATATATATATATATATATTATATATATATATAATAATATTATATATATAATTTCATAATTATGTTTCAGCATGGATGAAATAAACTTCTACCTAAGCCTTCCAAAACATATCAATAAAAGAATGTCTTACAAATGGTGGGGTTGCATTACAACTATACTTGTGCTGATAAAAAGAACAACTACTGGGATTTTTTCCCAGAAAATTTTATGCGCACCTCCATCATCAGTAATGAGCGAGCGACTTTTCAGCACAAACTGGAAACATTTTTAATGCTAAAAGAAGTAGGCTACTGCCTGAGCATGGAGAGGAGATAGCATTTCTCAATTTATGTCTTAACTTATTTATTGATAAATATTTCCAAGTTAATTAATAATTACCCTGTATGCTTTATATTTTTTTATTTTATAGGTACAAACTGATGAAACTGTAATATTAGCCCGAAGCTTCGGCTTCGCGAAGCTTGCGGCTTCGGCAAAGCGGGCTTTCGGCCGAAGCTTTCGGCTTTCGGCAAATTTTGGATATCGGCACACCCCTAATATATATATATATTATATATATATATGATATATATATATATATAATATATATATATATATAATATATATATATATATATATAATATATATATATATATATATATATATATTATATATATATATATATATATATATATATATATATATATATATATATATATATATATATATATTATATTATACATATATATAGATACAACAGTATATATATATATATATATATATATATATATATATGAAAAGATCAAGAAGCTGCACCATTAATAACGTTAAAATCGTTGGGTAAAAGAAAAATTTAGATAAATGAAAAATATGTATCTTGCCGAATTATGCAAGCTATGAAAATTTCATTCTAATCAAATGAATAATAAAAAAGTTATATACCACCAATAATTTGAATTAAAATTTTTTAAAATTTTGGGCAATTAAAAAATGAAAAATCGCGTAAACCTTTTTATTACGTATCCGATTATTACGATATTTTCAGAGCATGTGTAATTAGGGAAGATAGACATATTTTAAATAAATTTTTTGTTTGCCAAACAATTTTGCCGCTGCTAATGGGAATACTTCAAAATTTTCAAAAGTTTTCCCGTGACGTGCCCAGCGGCAAAACCGCTGGGCATACAAAATATTGATCTAAGTAAAAGATGTGTATCTCATCGGGTTATAAAAGCTATAAAAACTTAATTCTTAACAGATGAATAATAAAAATGTTACATGCCAATCATTAAAATTTCGGGGAGGGAACTCAATAATAGAGAAAAACGAAAACAATTTTATTATTAATACTATCATTTTGAAATTTTCAGAGCACATATAATTCGGGAAGATACACATTTTTTGTTCAGACAAAGTTTTTGTATGCCGAAAGGATTTGCAGCTGTTTACAGGAAACATTTCGAAGTTTTCAAACGTTTCCTCGCGATTAGCGGCAAAACCGTTGGGAATACGAAAAATTAATCTAAATAAAATGTCTTGTAGAGTTCCACAAGCTGAGAAAGTTTCATTGTAATCGGATAAATATTAAAAAAAAAGGAAGTTACATGTAACGAATTATAATTTTTTTTTCTTTTTTTTTTTGAAACTCAAAAATGAAAAATCACAATAATTTGTTTATTATTAACCAGATGAATACAAAATTTTCAGATCCTATATAAATGGGCGAGATTCACATTTATTGTTCAGAAAATTTTTCTGCAAACTCAGACCATCAGAATTCTTGTGCTCACACAAACAAAATCCACCATAACTCTGTGACACATGTCACTCCTCAAAATCGCAAATCCTTCTCTCCCCCTCTCATTCCTCTTCACTCCAGCATAAACACATTTCACACCATACCACTAATCTTCACCGTTTTCGCTCATCTTTGTTTCAGTCACAGCTAGCAAATCAAATTTACCCTTTCTAAACACATCCATCACCTATCTCCTCTTCTCTTCGACATTTATTCCTCTAACACTTCATGTACCTAAACGATTCATACAATTTCAACGAATGATCCATGGTCGCTTACGACGATGACGACCATGTTCGAGGCCTGTAATAGCATACCTAGCAAGAGATAAGTAGTAGTGGGTAGCTAACTCAACTACCACTGTTCCTTTAGTCGCCTTCTATGACACGCGAACATACGCTGTGGGCAATTCTTTCTCCCCCACACATAGGGATATAAGGTAATGTCTGTATGGTATTGTCTGGAAGAGGATTGTGTATATGAATAAGTGTGTAAACGTGTATATATGTTGTCTGGAAGACAAATGCGTATATATGAACGCAAAAGAGAAAGGCACATCATTAGGCATTGGAATGTCATAGTAAATACCCTACACACCATAAGTGAGTTAATCTACCTCTATATATAAATATATATTGGATCGATGTTTATATTAGTCATCAAACCAATGGATATCTCTTCCTCTCACCAGCGTTAGGAAATAACGATAAGTTTAGACTTTGTTTGAATAAAGATAACTTAATAGTCAGTTGGAGATAATTAAGGGGAGTGGGGTGGAAATACATTTTTCGGCTTCTGCACCGGTTTGGTTTCACACCATTGACGATAATTTATGAATTTTAATTTTCACTTTTAAAATGTTTAAATTTAGGAATTAAAAACTTTTCAGGAACATCAAAGTTATCAATCAATTTATTTCTTACTTCTGCCTTATATCATCCAAATATAATGGAACCCTTTAAAAATTTCTCAGCTTGCTTCTCGCTCTTCCAGATTTTTATCTTTAAATTTATAAATTTATTACATTCATTCTCTCCACCTTACCCTATATGTGACGTTATCACACATATATACAATTTTGTTCTTTAAAACTGACTCTTCGATTTCTCTTTTCATTTATGTCCTTTCAATATTATTTTGTATTTATATTTTCCCTTGCTTTAGCTAATTCCCTACTTCCCAGGATTTTGTAACTATCAAAAATTTTCTGTTTATCATTCATCGACTTATATATCTTTCAGAACCATTAACGTCAGAACTTGTAACTCGAAATAGAACTCCCTCTTTCATATTATTATGTGATCTGATTAATTCTCACCCACCCACCCTGCGGATAAAAAAGTGATTTTTTCTAATAAGATCCTATTTAATTTTTCCATGTTTTCTTGCTTCTCTACCCAAATATCTTCCAAACTTTTGTCCTCTTGATAGCAGCATTTAATTAATTTTCCCACAGCATTCACCTACCTTTAACTCTTTAATATTTTTATACAATTTTCATACTCCTCACTAACCTTTTCTAACTTTTGTCCCCACTTCTGTCTATTTTAATTCTATTAATCTCTGATTTTTCTTAATAGAATCTTAATAAATTAATTTCATTTGCGGAATTTTTACAATCCAATTACCTCCGATCTTTTTCTCCACCGTCTTTACATTCGAGGTTTCTCTTATACCAAATGATTATGGCAATTCTGTCCATTTTCACACTCGCAATTAATCAGTTAGAACACATCCATCTTTCCACTCCACATGACAATATTTATTTTTATCAAACCAGATTATCCCAATTATCATTCTAGCTATGGAATATACAAGCCGTTTTCTCCATTATCATTCTTATCTTTACTTTTTAGTCTTTTATTACTACTCTCACTGCCATATTAAATCAGCTTGAAAGCTGGTTATTAAACTGTAAATTGTATTATAATAATATTTATTAGTTTTGAAGTCATAATTTAAACCTCAATCTTAATTTGGTGTTAAGAATTAAAGTAATTGACTTGTAAAAATTAAAAGTTGAATAGAACTTATCTGTAATACAATTATAAACAAGTGACAAGTTGTCTTACCTTCTCAAGTTGTATGTCATTTCTGGTTTCCACTTTTTTATGTGAAAAACTAGCATTATGATCAAGGTCTTCGAAATGTAAGGCATTACTAATGGAAAATTCTCGATATTCTACTTCCATTTTGAGTAATAGTTTTCTCATTTCTTTTACGGAACCTTCAGCAAAGTTACAGTGCTCGAGTGTTTCTAGTTTCTGTAATTCATCGTCGATGATTTTCAGACTCTCAAGCATTTTTTTATTGTTGTGTAAGTCTTTACTATTAGAATACTTGTCTTTTAAATTTTTAATTGGTTGCATTTTATCGACGTTTTTGTTTTTATCTGGTTCGATTTCTTCAATTAAACTTAATAATGCATAATTGATCGGAAACTTCCATGTATATTTACTCTCAATACCTTTTCGGCAATTAGGACAAGAAGGATTTCTTTCAAGTTGTTTTATACATGACGAACAAAACGTGTGTCCACAATCCAAAACTTGGGGAATAATTGTGCCTCTCTTATATTTACAGAAACAAATTGAGCAAGATAATACTTCATCCATTACAGCTTTTCTTCTGAAAAATTAAGAAGCAAAGTTAAATTGTATAGAAGTTACAGAATTTATTTGATTTATCACACAAAAAAAGCAACTAACAATGTTTATTTGTTTAATACATATATATATATATATATTATATATATATATATATAAAATATAAAATATATATTATATATATATATATATATATATATATATATATATATATATATATATATATATATATATATATATATATATATATATATTTATATCAGTGGCGACTCCAGTAACTTTTTACTACTCGTGGCTCTCTCTCTATAATTATTTATATATATATATATTTATATATATATATATATATTATAATATAATCTCTTATT
>JABUQX010048687.1:57500-59811 GCA_015478945.1 Trachelipus rathkii | reverse complement strand
GTGCATCCTACATATTTCCCAAGAGCAAGAAAGTAAATCATTTTGTATAGTCATTGAAGTTCCTTTGAAAACGTTAGAACTTTTTAAGTGATCTCTTAAAGTTGGATCTAATTCAGCACTGTATTCTATTAAGGATTTAAAAACACCAGGATTCATAGAATCAGAACTTTCGTCATGACCCCTTAAGGGGAGTTCAAGATTTGCACAAAATTTGATGGCTTTGATAATTCTTAGTAAAATGTATCTATTTTTAGTAACTTTCTGATTGTGGCATTCAATCGCTTGTTTGTAAGCAGAATAAATATTTTCTTTTATATTTACTTTTCCTAATACTGCTAAATTAGCCTCATTGTTTATATGACTTACAGAAGCTTCATGTTTACCTATTTTGACTGATAGATGGGCTAAATCAGTCACTCCAATTCTAGCCCAAGAATCATCTCCTTCAAATAGCAAACATGGGAAGCAAAATAGAGCATTTTTCTCTGAGGAGCCGCAGAGCCATTTGTGTCTCTTATATAAATCCACGTTAAATTTTCGAGAGTAGGGTTTTTTTGCTCTTGTATGATGTCTGAGTTAATTTTATATTTGGCATAGTCCTACTTTTTTTCTTTTATATTCAGTTTTTCTTCAAGAGAAAATCTTGAAAACTTATTATTTAATATATTTAATACACTATTCATTTTGAAATTATTATACTAACATGTAAAAAATATATAAAACAATTAAAAACTCAAACACAAACTCACTCCAAATGATTGCACGTTAACTGACATAAAAAATAAATTATTATGTGATTCGATGTGTCACTAGTATGAAATCCAATGTAAAAATTAAACAATTATATATGATATATATTCATATAATATATATACTATATATATATATATATATATATATATATATATATATATATATATATATATATATATATATATATATATATATATATATATATATGGTAAAGGTTACTTTTCTTACCTATCGTATGATTGTTGATTTTACTGTATATCGATTATATATCGATAAAGATTATAAAAACAATTTTTATTTTAATGTGAATAGAAGTTAAATTTAAAAGAAAATAAAAAACACCAAAAAATGAGCGAAAAGTAGCTTTCACTTGTTTAGCAAAAAGTAAATTAAACTTAATAAATTTATATTTTTACTCGTAAATTATTAGTATTTAGCAGAAATGAATGTAAGGTGGACATAAACGAATTGTTCAACGTGACTGGTCACATTTTAATTTTTTTTTTGCAACTTTTATTTTCCAAATAACTTGTGACGTAATAAGAAGTGCATACACATGCAATATTGATGCGACATTAAGAAAAGAAAGACGAAAAGTTTTTTTTATAAGAATTTTTTCGGGTGTTCAAAACTAACGAATACCCAACGGGTAGACGTCGCCCCGAATGTCAGGAATAGGGTCTCTCGGCCTCGAGCTGGACTAAGCGGGGGAACTAATCCCCCCCTCCGGGCATGGTCTCGGAACCTTTTGTCTTTGGTCTTGGTTCTTTGGGTGTCAGGAGGTTTCCTCCGACCATACCTACGGGTATGAAACATCCCCTCCGTCTCCCTTGGCTCGAAGCCCCTAAAAGGGTACAATACCCTGTTTGCAATTGCTGCCATATACATAAATTTTGTACAAATCTGTGGCCAAATTCGATGCTGCGTAAACTCTTAGCGCCCATATATATATATATATATATATATTATATATAATATATATATATATAATATATATTTATATATATATAATCTATATATATATACTATATATATTATATATATATATATAATAAATATATATTATATTATATATTATATTTTATATATATATTTATATATTATATATAATACTATATATATATATATATTTATATATATATTATATATATAAATATATATATATATATATATATATATATATAATATATAATATATATATATATTTATTATAAATATATATTATATATTATATTATATATATATATTATATATATATATATATTATAATCATATATATATATATATATATATATATATATATATATATATAATATATATATTATATTATATTTATATATTATTATATATATATATATATAATATCATAATATAATAACATTATATTATATTAGTAATAATGTTACTCATATTTAGTATATATATAATATACAAGTATTATATATACTTATTTAGTATATATATAATATGGTAACTATATACTTATAATATATTACTTATATATTATATCCAAAATGTAGATAATATATAGCTATACGACTAGTAATATATTAAATCA
>JABUQX010048687.1:50000-52500 GCA_015478945.1 Trachelipus rathkii | reverse complement strand
TTATATTATTATGATTATTATTAATTATTCATTATTTTATTATTAATTATTATTATTAATTATTGATTATTATTATTATATTATTTATTATTATTAATTATTATTATTATATTATTATTACTTATTATTATTAATTTTATTATTAATTATTAATTATTAATTATTATATATTATTATTATTATTATTATTAAGTTTTTATTATTTTATTAATTATTATTATTAATATTATTATTATTATTTTTTCTATTATTAGTATTAGAATTATTACTATTATTATTATTATTATTATTATTATTATTATTATTATTATTATTATTATTATTATTATTATTATTATTATTATTATTATTATTATTTATTATTATTATTATTATCTATACTATTTATTATCTATTATTATTATATATTAATTACTTATTTATTATTATTATTATTATTATTATTATATTATTATTATTATTATTATTATTATTTTATTTATTATTATTTTATTATCTTTACACAAAAAATCACATGAAGATACATAGTCACCTTGTCAAAATGTAGGTTTTCAAAGAAGATCGAAATTCCCTCTTCACTTACACTAAGCGAAATTTCATAATTGCCCTAATCTATGAAACTGGCAAAACTTTGCAAAAATATCTAAAAAAAAGACAGAAAATAGCCAAAATAACCGAGTTATAGGCGAGGTCTTAAAAGTGGACTAATCAATCGCCTGACTCAAACGGTTGAACTATATTTTTTGGGTAGCGAAATATTTTATCTTAAGAAATGCACAACTTAACCTATATAGTTTGTTAAACTTAGACTATTTATGGTGTTCTTTGAAAGAAAGCTTGTCATGAAAGGTAGCACTCAATAACTTGGCAAACGATACCCGATTTATAGTTAGATCTTTTGCTAATAAATTTATCTGAACAGGGTTCTTTTTATTTATCACTATGTAATTTGTTTGCTGCAAGTTTAGGGAGAGTCGATTCACCTCTATTATTATTATTATTATTATTATTGTTATTATTATTATTATTATTTTTATTATTATTATTATTATTATTATTATTATTATTCAGTGTTATTATTACATTCATTATTATTAATTATGTATTATTATTATTCATTATATATCATTATTATATTAATTATTAATGAAATGATTATTATTATTATTATTTATATTATTTATTATTATTATTAATTATTGCCTATTATTATTATTATTATTATTATTATTATTATTATTATTATTATTATTTTTATTATTATTATTATTATTATTATTATTATTATTTTTTACAATTTAATTATTATTATTATTATTATTGTGAGATTTACAAGCCTTTTCCAATTTTCTAAAGTTATCAACCGCTTCATGATTGATTTTTTTCAGGACTATTCTAGAATAAAATAGAACAACCGCTTTCTGAACTTTTAATCTAATATTTCGCCTGGCCACTTCAGGCATCATCGGAGACGAGTTCAAGACTAATTTAACAATTGATGAAACAAAATAAATGTTATTTAAATATAAATGTAAGTAACAAATTAAAGTTTTATTACTAACGTAAATCTAAGATCCTTAAATAATAAATATATCAAAAGAGAGAATCTATCTAGTTAAATCTAAAAAATGTTCAAAAAGTTTTCCATTTCATTGTATTTGATATTGATAATCGGCTTGTGCTTTTTTATTAAGAGAGACTCAGCCAGCCTCAATTCAAAGAAATTTCCCGCTCGGTGTAAGATGTCAAAATTAGAAATGTCGAGATTGGGTTTGGGAGTTCCATGTTCGTTCTTCAAGTGTTCAAATATCTTACTGGGCCTGTATCTATGTTGTGAGACGCGGAGTTTGAGAGAATTAGTGGTATACCCGATGTAAGAGGCATTACATCCATCTTTATTACAGTTAAATAACATAGATACAGGCCCAGTAAGATATTTGAAACACTTGAAGAACGGAACATGGGAACTCCCAACCCAATCTCGACAATTCTAAATTTTGACATCTTACAGCCGAGCGGGTAATTTTCTTTTGAATTGAGGCTGGCTGAGTCTCTCTTAATAAAAAAAGCACAAGCCGATTTCAATATCAAATACATGAAATGGAAAACTTTTTGCATACATTTTTTAGATTGTAACTAAGATAGATTCTCTTTTGATATAATTTATTATTTAGGGATCTCTAGATTTACGTTAGTAATAAAACTTTAATTTGTTACTTCACATTTATATTTAAATAACATTTATTTTGTTTCATCAATTGTTAAATTAGTCTTGAACTCGTCTCCGATGATGCCTGAAGTGGCCAGGCGAAATATTAGATTAAAAGTTCAGAAAGCGGTTGTTCTATTTTATTCTAGAATAGTTCTGAAAAAAATCAATCATTAAATGGTTGATTAACTTTAGGAAATTGGAAAAGGCTTGTAAATCTCACATTAAATTAGAAGCTCGATATAAACATTTATACCAATTATTATTAATTATTATTATTATTATTATTAT
>JABUQX010048687.1:0-32500 GCA_015478945.1 Trachelipus rathkii | reverse complement strand
ATAATAATAATAATAATAATAATATCAAATAATAATAAATAATATAATAAACATTATAATAATAATATATCAATATAATAATAATAATAATAATAATAAATAATAATAATATAATATAATAATAATATAATAATAATACTAATAATTATAATTAATAATTATAATTAAACAATTATAATTACAATAATAATAAAATATAATAATCAATAATAATGAATAATAATAATAATAGATAATGATAATAATAATATAATAATATAATATAATATAATATATAATAAAATAATAATAATAAGAATACATAAATGAATAATAATAAAATAATAATCAAATAATAGATATAATAATAATAAGATCAATAATAATAATAATTATCATAATATATTAATAATAATAATAATAATAATATACTAATAATATAATATAAATAATAATATAATACTAATAAAGACAGCATAACAATAAGATTGATAATAACAGTAATAGATTATTAATAAAACAGATAATGTAATATTTCACAATACTTACAATACAATAATAATTCCCAATGATAATAATCAAACTCGCAACAAGCTTAACTTAGGCAGTAATCCCCCCCGCCGACATCTCTTTTATGAGTTCATCTAGAATAAAATAATAATAACACATAAAAAATATCAATAATAATAATGAAATAATAATAATAATACACTAATAATAAAATCAAATAATAATAATAATCAATTAATAATAATAATATTATAATAAAATAAAAATATATTAATAATAATAATAATCGCATATAGAAATAAACAATAATCATTATAGAAACAAATCTAATAAAAGGTTGATATGTGCGAGCTAGCATTTTGAAAACTAGAAGCTTTCGGTAATTCTGCGAAAAATTCAATGGTGGTGACTCTTGATCATTTTTAGTGAGATTATTCCATTCATCTATGCCCTTATGTGAGATTTCCTTCCGAGATTTTGCAAGGGTGAATTTTACTTTGACTAGGGTAAGGGAATTGTGCTACGGAGATTGTTTGTCTAACCTACTGTAAGGGTGTAAATATCATGAAGGTTTAGCATACACAAATTTTTGAACAGTGGGGTTGTGTTTTCACGATAGTTTGAAGGCTCTGATATTACACGAAATATCTTTTTTTTGTTTATGCATAATAATTAGAGTTTCGTAGCAAAAATTCACTTGCATAAAACCATGCTTAAAAGATAGTTGAGTAAGTGAGGATAAACAAAACAATAGGAAAGTATTTTAAAGATATATTTTGGAGCAAAACTTTTAATCTTAAGGATTGCATAGTTAACATAGGATAGTTTGTTAATTAGACTATTTATGGGTTTTTGAAAGAAATATTGTCATGAAGGGTGACACCCTTTAACTTGGAAGACGATACCAGATTTATAATTAGATCTTTTAGTAAATGGTTAAAATTTCGAATTAATTTTGCGGGTTACATGTCACCCCAGAAACCAAATTTATGCAACTATAATAAACATTAGATTATATATATAAAATATTATATATATATATAAATATATATATATTAATAATATATATATAATATAAATATATTACTATATATTATAATTAATTTATATAATATATATATATATTATATAGATCATCTATCTAATCTATCTATCTATCTATCTTATCTATCTACTCTAATCACTATCTGTCAAATCCGTCTTTCTAGACAATATTTATGTATACCCCCAATCTGTCATTTATATATTCTAAATATAGTATCATCAATCTATCTACTATCTATCTATCTATTCTATCTATCTATCCTTTATCATCCCTAATATATATATACTTATATATTACTATATATATATATATATAATAGTATATAATACTTTATAATACTAATATATATTAATATATAATTATATCATATAATAATATATATATATAATATATTATTAACATAACAGCATACTTACATGATAACAAGCTGAGAGTTCTGTATGAAGTCTTTTCTACCCTTATATGGAGGACTGTTCTTATTATTATTATTACATAGTTATTTATCATTTATAGTACTGTATTATTTACTTGTCGCCCCCTCCTCCTGTGAGAAAATGGGGGAATCGAAGGAATTGTTTGCAAGGCAGTCGATCTACTGTGCTTCCTTTGAAGAAAGAATTTGTGACTAATGAAAATAATTTATAAAATCTGGTTTTAATAATAAATAATACTATATATAAACTTTATATTATATAGTATATATTAATTATATATATATATATTATATATATATATACTATATATAATATATATATATATATATAGATAATATATTATAATATATATAATATATATATTATAATATAATATATAATTATATTATGGTCATGGGGCTTTCCATATATTAGAGCAGGGGCAACGATTTATATGGCAAGACACAAACTTTGAAACATATGGTAACACAAACCCCATTTAAGTTTTTTGGGTTTTTCAACTCCCAGGTACTAAAAAAAAAACTGCTTATTTTGTTTGTCCTTCATACAGATCCACCGACTTTTCGTGCAAAGGAAACCATTTGAAGTTACAACTGGATACTATGATTACACTCTCAAAAAAAAGCATTTCTATTTTTTTCAATCTAAGATTTTTTTTTAATTAATTTATAAATTAACTAATAAATAAACACTTTTATTAATTTAAAAATTACCTTTAAACTTTTCATTTTTAAAAAAGATCTCAATCTAACATATTATAAAAACGCTTACAAAAAGTAAATGTATTCATAAATATTAAAAAAGAAGTGTTAATAATGTGTAAGTGTATTCTTCTTCCTCTGGGTTCTGTATACCCACCAACCCGTTAAGTTTCTATAAAAGCAAACAACCCTTCTAGGGTTAACAAGTAACTGCATTCTTCCATTTCAAGCCATTAGTGATAATATAAAACATATGACTAAGAGAATTTAATAATTTTCTCAAAAAACAACTAATGTTATAATTTAAGCAAGTTTTTCAAAGTCTTCAAATTAGACCATTAACGTTTGGAACTTTAGAAATAACAGATTTTAAAGAAGGTCGAGAGCTTGAAGGTTAAGAAACGTCCTCCTTTTATGATCTTTGAAAGTTAATAGAATTGTCCGGAAAATAAATTCTGAAACTGTGCAATTACAGCAGTTTTGATGAGATGATAACTGCTCATCCAAATATTGAGAACGTCTTAGCCTTAATTATAAAATTTTCAACCAAAAAAACGAATTTTGGTAACTCTACCAGTTAAATTAAAATTCAAAATATCACTCCATACAATCATCCATTGTTTTCCAAGATTTTTAACTTGGTTTGTTGCCCTTTTTTTTTTTTTGGGAAGTTTAAATTAATCAAACATAAAACAGGAGTTGTAGTACTATTCTTGGTCTCCTACATATAGAAGCCCGTCCTTGAGTACTCTATTCCAAAAACTGAAAGCTAAGGTATAAGAGATTTGAAGGCTAGAAATGTGTTAGAATTAAAACAGAAAAGACTAGAATATACCCTTAACGACTAGTCTCCTGCTAAATCAGTAATCATATAAGTTTAGACGCAACTTTGGAAAAGACGACCTGACATAAGCTTTCTTATGAACAATTCCTCTATCTGTTAATAAATGCAATAATAATTGATATTAAACTGAAACTAATGTTAAAATAATTTATAAAATGAAATACTCATAGTTAAACAAGTCTTAATATAGCATGTTAATCTACAAAATAAGATCGGAGCAATTATCTCACATTTTATCAAATTGACTCTATTTTTCAATCCTCGTTTTAAAGTTTCAAACACTGACAAACTTTCCTGTGCCAAACAAAAGATATTTTACAGCCGAAAACTCTCTATTGATTTAACATTTCTTTGGAATCAAGATATTCATAGATATTTGTAAACATTTTTAATAAAAACCCTTTGTTCAAAAATATGCAATTAATATAGACATAATAGTAAAGGTTTTAATAAAGGAATAAATAAAATCCTAATACTATATATATATATATACCTATAATTACTATATATAATAATATATATATAACATTATATATATATAATCTTATATATATATATAATGGTAAATCATCTTATTAACTTTCTCTTCTATTTCTGAAAACAAATCAATCGAGTTAAGTTAAGGTTAGTTAAGTTTTTAAGAAATTTCGTGTAGTGGCAAGCTTTCTGAAATTATGCAAAGTGAATTTATGCTACCCTTCCTCTAATTTGTATAATATATATACATAATAGTATATACATTACACCTACTTATATATTTTCAATATATATATTAGTATATATACTCATATATATAGATTAGATAAATATATATTATATATAATATCATAGAGGTATATATATTAACTATACATACTATGATAATACATTTATATATACTACTATAGTAAATATATTATATTTATAATATAAATATTATATATATAATATAACTATATAATATAATATATATATATAATATATATATATATAATATATATATATATATATATATAATATATATATACTATAATATACTATATGGTATCTAATATATAGGATATATATATATTATATTATAATATAGTATAATAATAATTAATATGAGTATCAAAAACGTATATTATATATATAAACGATATATAATATCATATTGAAAATAAAAACAATTGGGGTAAAAAGTCTCCAACTCCGCGTCCACGTCGTGCACCTCCGCGGCAGCGATTACATCACAGATTCGGCTAAAGGTATCTATGAGCGTAGGGTAGGATAGGCACCTAATCAAGCCATCTGCCCTAAATCAAAGTCGCTATGAAATATCCAAGCTGGAGCCTTGAAGTCCCAGACTGTACACGACACTAACTTTTTTAGACACTTACCCGCATCTAATGCCAACTCAACGAATGATATCACTATAGCTCACTCCGCGAATTTCCAAAATCGACCTTCAACCAGACCAAAACACTAATTAATCTATGCGTAATCCTCAACGATAATATCAGGATCCACTACTGATTAGAGGAACGAGAGATGATAGGGAACAATCATGAAGAGACGATAAGTAATTATTACATGCTGGCTGCGATTAGACAGTCTGGAGCAAGGCTATGCAGTGCTAGGATGGTAAACAGCTGGGTAGAAGTTTTATTATATTCTGATGATACAGCGAGTGAGAGAAGGCAATATAGGGGAAACACGGTGTAATGATTAGTAGGTGCCGATACCACGCAGTAATTCAGAGGGTGCTGAAACAATAATAAATGAGAAGAATAATCTCTGTAACGGTCTGTAGTCGGCAGTTTGAAAAATCCGCAGAAGATAATTAGTGAATTCAAGATACGCTATCCCAGACACAAAGTACATTCGGCAAGAAAAAACGTAATTTATGAGGAGAATAGACGCAGAAGGACTTGTGGATTGGGGAAGAAGGAGAATGCAGTGCTATGGAGATTTCAGATTCCAGGAGTGGGAATGAATAGTAGTGAGAAGTTGGAGAGAAGTATTTGCGGATTGTGGAGAAGATAGAGAACGAGGTAATCTGGAAGGGACGCAGTCATTGTATGATTACCTGTGCTAGAGAATGATTTGAAGAGTTATTATGTATCACTTGTATAAACATCTGGAGTCTCGCACATCTAACAATATAGGTGAAACCAAATAACCCAGCAACATTTGATCAAAAAATAGATAATAACTATTATTGATAAGTATCTATACAAAGAAATTGATAAGAATTGTAAACGTAGATACCTAGGAGTCGTGTCGTTCGTAATTGGGCAATCATTTATGTTGGTGGCAGATATTAGCTCATGAGATCTAGAACTTTTAAGGAACAGGAAGTAAGGAGCACGTGATCAAAGCTTAGAAATGGCTGTAACTTATAGGAGAAGCCGAGAAAATTACAAACAGATAAACCTAAACCCTTGAGAATCGGAATGGAAAGTCGATGAGGTTTGCAGATCAATTAAAAGAAAAAGGCTGCGCAGAGTTGAAAAACGCTTTGGATAAAAGGGTGGAGAACAAGATAAAGAACCACCCCCGAGTACCATGGTGTCGGAACGAATGAAGTGAAAAGTAACGTCATATCAGCAAAGAAACAGATGCAGAAAATGAGAAAATCATAATGGCTGAAGAGAAGAACTGGAGAAGCGAGAGAGAATTTATATAACAAAGCAAAAAAATGATTAGCAGAAAGAATCAAAAGGGGGCGAAGACAGGAGGAGCTGAGAATGTATAGTCGCCAGAATTAACCGAATTTATTGAGCTGCTTTAAAGATGCGAAAGCAGTATAAGGACAACCGAAAATTAATAATCAAAACATAAAGATAGACGAATGGGAAGATTCTGGAGAAATCCGTCATCTCACGGATTAAAGGAATATAAGTGGACCGGAATACTATGAAGCACTTTTGAATGTAGAATATGGAGCACAGAAGGATCTGGCTGACCAGTTGGGAAAGCGTGAGGAGGAGGCAGGGAGGTAAAATGCATTACACAATTCGGTATATAGAATATGAGGAGGCTATAAAAAGACCTCATTATAGAGCAGGCGCAAAATGCCTTGGAGCACAGATGGTACTAGCTTTTGTTTGCGTTAGAAAGCGCTTGACTTGAGGTAATGGTAGGAAATGTTAGCGTGAACTGAAACTGATAGACGATCTTCAAACCTTTGCTTGTAAGGCATATGTGTGTCTGTGTAGATGATGGAATATAAGTCTACCGGTGAGATGTATGAGGATACACCCAATAATAATATGATCCCGATAAATATAAAGATATAAAAGGATTATCCCGCAATATCCATCTGAACAAATTGTATTATTGATCTAGAGACCAACCCTCGCAAAATTCTAATTCTAACGAAAAAGCATAAAGTATTGCTGATAAGATAATAAGTTAAATGATCACTACCTGTCACACCGGGATCTGATGTAGCCCAAGACTTCAAGAGTAAGTGCAATATCGATGGGCTATAAAAGAGAAAGAGGAACGACCAATCTCCGTTTATCGACTCTGACGAGCATAGTTATGTGAGAGAACATGTTAGACCGTATACGCGCCACAGAGTTTTTATGGTTGCGTTTCATTGATTGCACGAAAAGACCTTTTTGACTTTCTAGTCGGGTATCCCGAGGGAATATGCTATGGATGAGCAGCCATTGAAGATAAAATTATAGACGTGTACGTGAATATCCGATTTGTAATAACAGCAAATTTTGTCATTACCAGCGGAAAAATACGTAGCCAGTAAATCCAATCTAGCAACTGTAGTGATATACGTATAGAGGCGATATTGATCTATTGAAGTCTCAGACTGCACTTGAGACACAACATAATAATTATCCCACACTAACAATTATATCTTGGCAAATAGTCGAAACACGAGCTCTGAGCAACTGCACACTGTCGCGACAAGATACTGCGAACGAGGTCCGATGTTGTAGCAACAGGTTATATAAACAGACGAGTAAGAGGCAAACGACAATCTTGCCTGTTTTACCACTAAGTGCCTATATGTTTACGACATTGGAAAATGGTATATTCTTAAATCACACGCCAAAAGAAGATTTTCTATGTTGCCTTTATTTAACTGCCAACCAGACGTTTTTTTCGATTCTTACGGTGAGTCTCTCACGGATCTGGGATGCGGAGATCTTTATGGAGAGCCACTGGAATGAAATATTCATAAGGGTACATCATCTTTCATGTGCGATCGTTGCAGTCGAGTGTAATATGATTGCAACATAAGCAATTAATCCTATGTACGCAAGAAAAACTCAATGTATTGTAACATTAAGATACCTAGAATGAATCCAATGTTTATCTTTCTGCTCTTTGATTTCGAATGTAATAAAACAGTGACGTTAACACCGAGGGCGAGCTTATATCGATTGCCTCTTATCATTCTCTCCATTCATATATTTAATTTTATACATCAAGGTTAAATGACGATGAGATGATGGTGCGATGTGCTATTTGAATGGGAACTAATAATGTTGCTCGTTATTCTTGCCGCACATCCCTATTGCATGCATTGAGTTAGTTGAATGACGACTTATGAGATAAAATACAGGAGGTGCTGAGTAGTTCGTTTGGCGGTAGGATGCAGGTGGAGGAAGTCGGGTCCACTCATCCACATACTAGATTGCCCTTATGAATCATCATACTGTTTCACTACAACTCTCAATTCACTAACAGTACGATATTAATGGCTAACTTGCGAAGAAACGTTCCGAAGCATGAGGATGATTGGTAATAGAATGTATTGGTGAACTAGGCGAGCGCGAAGCGTCTGGATGTCTGCTCTTCATCTAGGGGAGTTGTATCACCAGAGAGGAACATGTATTGTAGCAAGACGTCTCACTATCCGCAGTAGACTAACTTCATGATATAAGGAATGCGTAATACAATATTTGATCCACCTAGCCATCAAATCCTGCTATCTTCACCCCCCACCTTGCGCGCAATGGGATGCCAATTACGTTCATTATGCAGAATGCCCATGTTAGAATAATCCAATTCTGTCTGTAATACAGCTATACTGACCCCGACGTGCTTTAATTTCCTAAGTCCGAATCTAATCATGGATTACTACTACGAGATAGTAGATTTCGCAAGAGCATGCAGAATAACCCACCAGCGGTCGGAAATGAAGACTCTAGGAGCAACACATGATCTGAGAATATTTGTCTCAGAAGTACATGAAGTAAGACAGATTCAAAGAACGAAACATCACTATGCCACGAGAAACTGTAGAAGAGGTAAGCATATATTGGTTATACTTGGATAGACTGGCCGATGCTGAGAAGATTGAGATTACGTGGGCATCTGGCTACCAGTGCTGATGTCAAAGCACCCCGCGATCTATGCGGTAGATATGCCGAAACTAGCGAAAGATAGGTATGTGGATCACCGCGAATATAGCAAGAAGACGATGAGGTACGACGCAAGAACACGTGATCTACTATAGCTCCATGCCGCATCTCCCGCGAGCTTTGGGATATTCGACGAGCAAGCTTTCTCTTTAAGCGTTCCCAACGTATTGTACCTAGCTATGACAGACTAGTTGACGATTGGTTGTGTAAGAAGACATGTAACGATGTGATCCTTCGAAAAGGATGTCTTGAGATGGAAAGTACGCCATCCGCCCGCGACTGGGCACCGAAGATTCTGAAACCTTCTGCTCCTCTGAGTAGACGAGTAATAGTACTCGAAGTCTTCTAAAGAGATCCAAGCTCTCTCAGAGATCAGGACACTATTTTGAAGGGCACGACTATGTGGAAAAATGAATCATCCTCCATGTATCCGAGCTTCAATCCCGTAACTTCCACTATTACTGCGACATTAACTTTTTACCTTATTTTTATCTTGGAAAGTCAAATTTAGAAGACCTTCTAAATGTCTATTTCCTAATAATTCTCCAGCTCTATAACTTCGGTCCTTTTAAATTATTTAGATATTACTTATATCTTGAAGACTATCACTATCTGAAGTAAGAATTTTAATGTTGGAGAAACAACTCAAAAATATCTGCCATGTGGATCAAGTAATGACATTCACAACGTGTCATTAACATCTCACAATCCTGAATCACGACTTACGGTTGGAACAACCATTAATAATAGACTATATTAACTTTCACTATTCCCTGGTCGTTGTCTTCTTGGCTCTATTTCCTTGGTGGAATTAGCGATTATTCGTCTATTTTGAAATTCTCATCAGTTATCGAGTTATTTCACGTTGAAGACTATCTCTCGTTCTATTGCGATCGTCAATATTATTATCTGACTATACTCCTGCGTTTTCTCAACAAAAGCTTCATACACTAGTAAGCCATAAGAAGGAGATGTACATGATCACACTAAGGTTACGCTATTTGTTTTGAAAACAACTTGTGAATGCAATATTGCTCCTTGAAATTCAGAATATAGAAAGTCTTGCTGACTGTACTCAAATAATGGGGCGCATACTATAGAAATGTATTGGTAAGTTAGGTACCACAGAGTATAAACCTTATTGGAACCTGCTAAGGAATAAGTTATCAATAATAATCCTATCACAAACAACTCTCCCTATATATGATTATATGAATAAATTATATATATCACGATATATATATCATATACTTATATAACTCTACTTATCACTTATTATTGTATTTACTAATTAGTATTATTATTATGTTATTATTAGGTGATATTATTTTATTCAGCTATATATCGCTTATGAATTATCAATAAGTATATATTATATATATCATATATATTACTATCATATATCAGTCTGTGTTCAAGTACCATCTCTGTTGTCAGAGTAACAATACAGCTCAAAGAATACCTCTAGGATATTGTGTTCGTAAGGTACAAGTACAAGACTCTAGAATGCAAGTCTAATAATCAGGGTATCATATGTACAAGTACAAGTGTACACAGTCACCGAAAGTACTTTATTCGTGAGACGCGCACTCACTTGCCATTATATTATTCTACCTATATCACTAATTACTACTCCTAACTCAATATAGCTGACCTAATTATTATATTTGCATCCCATATATCTATCCTACTATTATTATATATAATTATAATATTATAACACCCCCTCAAAAAATGTATACAGTACTATATATATTATATTATTATATATTATAATTATATAATCATTCTATTCGTGACTATATTTATATATACTATCACTATTATATCATATGATAATTAAGTTATAAAAGTAATATCATAGTATCACTAATATATCTTCATTACTATACTTTGTATATAAATATATATCTATATCTATACCTACTATATATAATATAATATTATATAATTATATGAGTACTATGTACTGTTACTATCATAAGTATAATCTTAATTAAGCATTTCATTATTCCTTGTTCGTCTTGCCTTTTCGTCAGCAAATTTGTTTCAATTAATATGCTTTTCCTAAGTTCTAATTTTTACTTCGCGGCTCTTTTGCAAAAGCAATTTCGAAATAACAAATCACTCTCTTCAGTGCAACTGCCCCACAATCAATTACACCGCAACTCCGTGCGCTCATGGCACTTGGCGCCGCTATCCACCGTGTACCTTACGGATTATAATCTTTCAAATTTTTGAACATCTCCATTCCCCAACATGTTGTCTGTTATGAGAATGATCTCCCATAATCATAGACGTCATATTGGTTCCCTCGCGAATTGCACTCGTGTTTCCGCTGTACTTCTGCCCCTGCAACCCTATTACTGAGTCTACTCCTCAATATCACTCACAACTCAATTATCAACCTTATCTTTCATAACAAGCTCATCCACAATTCTGCGACTATATCTACGCTGACCCACACTGTTCCTCCATTCCACTGTCACAACTATACTCATTTATACTTTAATTACTATCTCATTGAATATACACTGAATCTTCCCTTAATATTCTCACTACTCTTTTTCGGTTCTATTATACTATCTAAACTTATAAATACAACCCTTTCATAAATCTCTTCGCGTGCCCTGCATGTATATATTTAATCACTGTTATATGATCACACTGGCTGACCCTTACACTCATCTTCTTCTTCCTACTCACTACTATATATTCTACCCTAACAATTCCTAACAACCCTCCACTTTATCACAATCATATATCCTCAGTAAGCACACTTAAGTCATCACTCTCCTTATACCCTTCTCCCTAAATTCTTCTCACCCCTTTTCCGGAATGTTCGAAAAATACTTTTTTTCCAATCTCTACCATCCACAGCCATCTTCTTACACAGCCACTGTATTATGAAGATTCGTCTTGGGCGTTTCAGATCTCACGTAGACTCTGAATCAATTCTATTCTTAATAATAATACCTCTTCCAGAAATTATTCCTGTTCCCAATAACAGTAGCATCACTTCAGCCTTATTTAAATTCTGTGGAGCTTCTTCTGTCCCGTTCTGCTTTTTATATCGAAATGCATATTTATAATTTTCGCTTCTTTCTTCAATCATACGTTTAGATACATGTTCTTTGATCGTCTCTTTTTTGTGTAAAGATTTTCAATTTCTCTTTGGCACAATTTTCGTTCGGTCTAACTAGAAGATCAATCTTACTTCAAATCTAATCTTACCCTACAAGAGAGCTATTAATACATATATAAACGTCGTCCTGCTGCTAGCACATTCCATATTCTTTATAGCGACCTTTTGATTTCACTGGCATATAAATCATTTGACGATATGCCATTGGCTTCCTAACATTACAACATAGCATACAGAATATTGCATAGGAACTCTTAATATATTTGTTAAGATAATTCCATTTGCCTCTTTGCTCTGAATGATGTCTCTCATTTCTTATCTTCACGATCATAGCAGTTTCTTTACCAACAGCCTACCACATCAGCTTCCAAACCTTTGTTTAGACTTTTATCCATACGTTCGCTTCTCGAGCTGCAAAGCACCTGCCCACCAGTAGTAGCGCGTTTTGACCACTATTATTCTTTTGAATCAGAAAGATTGTCGAACGTTTACCCCCAACGATGCGTACACAGCCCTCTGTATCTTGCGAAATATATCATATTAGCCAAACCGATTCTGAAGTTCATAAGTCAAATAAAAAGTGAACCCTGTCTGTTCATCAACATTTGCAAGCGCTATATCTGCCCCACTACTATTAAAATCTAATGAACTGACTATGAAGCATAGATGAAATATCGCTTTAGATGGTTGTCGCCACCTTAATTCTTGTTTTGCACCGATATTATATAGTCTATTCTCCTTGACATATTTAGCTATCATCCCATCAGCTTACGCTCTTGACTCCCCCGACATTACCTGCTCTTATTTGTCCTAAATTCATCTGCTGTTGAGAGAAAACCTCTTCCCCTTATCACCCTTTTCACCTCGGTCTTTACCAATAGTCAGTATGAACCATGATTTTTAATAAACCTATAACACTTAGTGTTCTTTTAGCCGTATCCTTCACTCTTAATAGCTTAACATATTCTCTAGTCTTCTGACCGTGTAATCAGCTCATCAGCTAATACTCTTTCTATAGTCAGTAAACTACCCTACCCGTCCCGGGAGTTGACATAACTAATAATACGAAAAACATAATACTTTTATCCTTTCCTTGAACTTTCTTCACTATTTCCACTGATCTACACCTTTCTAATCTGTCCTCCACTCTCACATTTCTAGATGCATAAGTTCTATCGTAAAGGCCTGATATGTGAAATAAGAAGTGCTCTCAGTTGCCAGAATTTTACATTAGATAGTGATTTTGGCTAAAAAAAGTGTCAATATCTGCAACTATATTCCAGACACATCATTAAAATTTCACCATTTCGAACAAAGCCAGCTATTTCTATATCATCGTCCCGGAATCTTAACAGCCCTGTTGAGGAATATAGTTTTCCTTTTGAATAACCACGCAATGTATCTCCTACTGCTTAGTAGAACCATTCTTCCAGTAGTTTACTTCTTCCTCTTAATTGAGAAGCAGTCCGCTCTTACTTCAACTAATCCTAATCATCATGAATTACCCTATGTTCTCTCACGTCTAATCAGCCTACCAGTCTTTATTTAACAAATACAATCACCTCTTTGTACTGAGCGACATCCCAAAACTATTTTCTCATGGCTCAGTCAACTCTCATCTCTTCATTGAGTCCATGCCTCTCCAACTTTCTTCTGTAGTATACATATGCTTCCTTTCTGTTACAAACTTGATAACCACACGATCTCTAAACTAATCTCCTTACGTCGTCTCCCCGTCGCAAATATGTCATCTTAGCACCGGTCACTCACAAATAAGTTACTGCATCCTTGGACTGTATTAGATAATCTGTACACCTACAATAGTCCAAACGTCTTCACACAACACTCTCCTATTCACAACATCACGTTTTCGTGTATAAACATATGAAGACTCCTCTTGTTCGATTCTCTACGCAAACATCTATATACTCATGGGGAATTGCATATAATTTCTTCTTCCACTACGAATACTTTATCGAAATCATCAAAACCACAATCTCTAACTTCTTCCAGTCTTAATTACTTCTGAATTTATCCCATCCATAGTTTTCTTCGCTTCCCAAACACTAAGTCCTCGTCGTCTGCCCTCGTTGTCCAGATCTTATCATCCGTCCCCTCCACTCTCCGCTAACTTACTAGATCCTACCAATAATATATAGATCATTTCCGCTTGCCGTTCCATGTAACATCCAGTGATCATGAAATAGCGCTATACTATAATGTAAGTCTTTACTTTATTCGCTCCTCTATAAGTAAGAGCCCAGTATTGCCTATCTGCAATGTTCCCAATTTTCCCCATACTATGTCAATGAATATCTCTCTAGTAAGCCCAGTTCAAACTAGTCTTTGAGTTACTTTATATACTTATAAATAATAATATTATATAGAACATAATAAAAGCTTTTGGGCACAAAGCCACCAATGAGAAACTCTTTTACTGTAGTGCCTTAACTCTTTAAAATATCTATTCCATTGTGCCATTCGTCTATCCTCAATCTTTATTATTCTAGTTATTTTATTATTATTTATGTATTAACATATTATGTTAAAGCGATTTATAAAAAACTTGCGTCACTCATTTTCTCTATCCAAGCACCAGCACTACAGGACTATAATATGATCATATCACTAATAATTATGATCATTCTCATTCGAGTACTATCACTATATATATTATATCCTACTATATATATATAAAACCTAGTCAATTTGTATATATTATATATTATCTTTACTTATTATTATATATATATAATTATCATTAATATTATAAACTATTGTTTATCAAATATATATATTTTACTAATTTATAATATAATTATAGCTCTAATTAATTTTTATTCTTAATAACATTAAATATTAAAGAAATATTTTGTAACACGAAATGTGTCGCGGTGTTTTAAAACCCTATTTCAGTGGTTTTAGTGGTCTTTGACTGGATGAGAGATTGTTATTTCTTAAGAAATATTGCAATATCCTAAGAAATACCAACCCCGCCTTCCCTTCAGACGTCTGGTTTAATTTTTTCTACTTGTTTTGAATTGCTATAATAATATTAATACACTCATTTGATTCCTTCTACATTCTTATGTTTTCAACTTTGGCTCTTAATTCGTCGTAGTTAGAGCTACTCGCCTGTATTAAAACACTAAGGTTCAAGTCCATAATTAATGTACTTTTCCGCTCTTATTGCGTGTCTTCAATGCATGGTTTGTACTACGTGGCATTATGTATATTAAATCGATCAATCTTTATTTCATCCCTACAGTTAGTAATTTATTTTTGTATACGACAGATAGTAGCATTTGCGGTCTGTCGTGAATTTTTTGGCAAACTATGCTACTATCCTCTTTAACTAATTATATGTTCAGAACAATGTCTGCATATTATAGTGAAAACTATTGATAGGCATATTTTACTTATTTACGTTCATACGTGCGTATCTCTACTCCTAACTACTAATATTGCTGTAATAATATTTATAAGATAAATTTGAGAAGTTAGTGTTTATGAATGAAGAATTCGATTATATGTAATTTCTGTTCTGTAAGTTTCCAAAAGTGTTGTCGTTGCGTTATTGCATTTGAAAGATTCGTTGACGTACGAATATTGTTGCCATTCGTGTCAATTTTGAGTAAGTTAGTGTTTATGAAGGAAATAAAACATTCAGTTCTATCGGTTAATAAATGTTCAGAAAATTTATTTTATTCTTTTAGTACAGCCATAACAATTTCCTGTTCCCGTTAATTATTTTAATATTGTAAATGAATAGTAGTTGCATTTACCAAACGTGTTAACAGAACACTTTATTTGCATGAAGAATAAATAGTTAAACAAGAGAGATACAGATCTTGATCAAATTGTAGCAGTTAACTACCGAATTATTTTTTGATCTCCTCTGGGGGAAAACTCCATAGACCCACATGGTATACCTACCAGGGTTCGGAAGCTCAAACCAAGAATCAATATATCAAAGGTCGAAATAAAAGTCCCTTACTAGGTGAGAATAATAGTGGATAATAGTGTGTTTCAAACTTTGCTAATAGTATTTAGGCAAGAACTAGCATAGTGGTTAAGCATGGGGTCAGAAAGTTGGACACTGAAAGACTAAGACCGTGCAGATTGACAAGTCGAACGAGCTCTCTTTGGGGGAGGATGTACGCAATTTGCGAGTTCGGAAAAATAATCTATTCGACGGAAGGAAAGAAGAAAGAGATTGAAAAAAACAGTAAGAGTAGGAGAGTTAATAAAAGGAAAAGTCTTCGGTTTCATTCTTTCAAGAATAGCTATGTGTCTGTGGAACCACCAAAGATATGTAATGAATACTTCATAAAATGAACGAGTAATTCCCCTATAAAGAGCCAACAACTAGAGTGGTAAAAAGACGCCTTAGAATACCTAAGCTGTTAGAAGTTGTTTTAGCGAGAGAAATGATTGGATCCTGCCAGGAAAGATAACGAGAAAAAGAAATGACAAGAATATTAAGAAGAGGGAAATGCTTGAGTTATTTCTTTTCAAAGAAGATGCTATACTTATGTGAAAGATTATGTCGTGTAGATAGATGAAGATTGAGATTTTGAGTCATTGAAAACAATCGTGTTTTCTCTGTGAAATTAGAAATACGAAAAGGTTTAAAGATCGGTTGCTCCAAAACCATCCTCTTAACAAAAACTATTTGATGTTAAGTGAAGTATCTTTCAAAACGAAAGAGAGTAGCGAAGTATGTGGAATGTCAGTATAAGAGTGAATATTTGATAGAGTGAGAGAGAGAGAGAGAGAAAGAGAGAGGTGAGAGAGGACATAGAGAGAGAACGAGGAGAGAGAAGATTGAGATCGGAGAGAATAGAGACGAGAATAATCCGTAGACGGGAGTTTCAGAAATTTAATCTTTGTGCCAAACCCAATTGGACACTTTCGACTTGTCTAACGCCACTAGCCAAAAGATTTACCAAAGAGAGAGCCCAAGAGAGGAGGACCAAGAGAAAGATTATCCCAAGAGAAGAGCACCTAAGAGAGTATGGCGATCTAAGAATAATTAGAAGTAATGAGTTATTTTCCCATGGAAAATTAATGATAGTAACTTGGCGACATTTGTAAAAAAAAAAAAAACTGTTGATTTATAGATTTCTCTAACGAATCAACAAAACTTAACCTAACCTAAGCACCTAATAAACCTAATCTACCTAATCTACCTAACCTAACCAACCTAACCTTACCGCTTAACCTAACCTAATCAACCTAACCTAACCTAACCTAATCTAACCTAATCTAACTAACCTCACAGTAAACCCTAACCTAACCCTAACCTACCCTAACCTAACCTAACCTAAACTAACCTAACGCCTGTCTCGACCTTTGGCTAGTTCCCCTTATTTCAAATCTTCCCGTTCAATAGCTAATATATTTCATTTTAAATTCTACAGAAATTTAAACCAAATTTAAAATATTTTTCAATCATATAGTAAAGGCAAAGTCTTTAATTTTGCTGACGCAAGTTTTAATAAATCAATGAGTAATATATAATATATATATATATATATATATAATATATATATATATTAAATATTAATATAATAATTATATATTATTATATATATAATATATAATATATATATATATATATATATAATATTATAATATATATATATATATAAATATATATAATATATAATAACAATAATAATAAAATTAAATTCATAATGAAAAAAAATATTGTAGCCGGAAATTTGCAAACAATATATAAACATTCTGGCGAAAATATGTTAAAAACATCTTTTCATATGATTTTGAAACATTTTTGTTAATCCTTTTTTCACAAGTAGTGAAAAACGTGAATTTTTAAAATATAATTTTGGAAAGCTTTACCCTATAGGATAAATGAAAAATAAGGGGTGGGGAGCAATGTCCTTCGATTCTTCGTCTCCCTCCGCGGCACACGACACATGTTTATTATTCTTAAAAAAAAAAAATAGAATTTGGCATTTCACGAATTATCTTTGTGAAAAATAGTTAGGCGGAAAAAATCACACTCATGGAAAAATGCAGTGATCGCCCTCGCGAAGGGGATTCTACGAACGAGAATTTTTGCCTGAAATATATATAACATAAATATAGTTATACTGTGTAACTGCAACAGAACTATATATATATATATAATATATATATATATAATATATATATATACTATATATATATATATTAAATATCTAGTAATATAAAATATATCATATAATATTTATATATATATATACATATATAATATATATAATATATAATATATAATATCAACTTTTCCTTATCCAATTGGTAGCGTGAGGTGCGTTATACACCGTAAACAGAAAATAATAAGAAACATACGCAAGCGAAAAAAAAAGAAACCACCCTTCCCCTTACCGCCCCCGTTTTATATTTAATCGAGAACTAGTCACAGTCAAAAAAATGCAACCAGGTTCACAAGACTACATGACCCTCTCTATATATCTCGTCAATTCTGAAACGATATCCCTGGCCAAGCCCATCAACCCACCCATCCCCTCACCAATCCAAACCCTTATGAATTGATGGTTTAAAAAAGCTAATTGAGCTAATCAATATGCATATTATAGGAAGAATGACTTATCTGTCATGTACATATGATACTCTAAGATGGTATAGGTTATAACAGATGGAATTTTTAAAATACTTGGAATTTCACAAATACGAAAAAATTCAAATCATTTCAAAATAAAAATTATTTAAAAAAAAGGTTTAAGTATTTAAAAAAAATTTTAGAAAGAAAATTAAGATAGATGAGCTCTTATATATAGTATTAAAGAAGGTTGTTGTAATTTGTTTAAAATTTTCATCCTATCACTCAATAATTTCAAGGAAGGAAAATTATCATACTATAAATTCCAAGGCTTAAATGTAAGAGCATTCCTGATTTCTGAATGAGTCAAAAAATAAAGTTAGTAGAGATCATGACTAAACGCTTACCTCAACTACCTTACCTGTGACCTTTGTACCCCAGCCGCTAAAAATTGGCAAACTCCATTTTTGGACCCCTAATTTTACCTCCCAATTTGACCTTTTTGGCCTCTTTTTTCGACCAACCCTTTCTTCTTCCAGGGTGCAATTTTGACATCGTATTTTTTGCACCCATAATTTTTGAAACCCCTAATTTTTTTGCAACCTCCAACACTCTCACTTCGCACACCTCATTTCTTGGCGCCGCTTTCAAGAAAGGGCGCGCCCCAAACGTTGCAATAACTTTTACGACCCCACAACTAATTTTTTTCGCCCACTGATCTTTCTGGGTCAAATTTTGCCTCACGTTATTTTTGATCGTCATTTTAGGCGCTTAGCCCTTTTGATGTCTTAACCTTGTATGTTTTCGAATCCCCGCCGCACCCCCAGGTCTGTAATCCGCAAGCCGAAGCCGCGTTTTCTGCAAGCCCCCGTTCCGCCGCGCGCCCCAGTCATCACTCTCCCGATTCTAGGGCCGTCCGTATTTCCCATCCACCTAACCTCCGTCAGGCCGCTCAACATCCGCACGCTTTGGTTGTTCCCATCCCCCCTTTTATATTCCTGGTGATATCACTGCGTCTTAGCCCACCTTACTACCCGGTCACCCACACCATCGCCCACACACAGCCACCGCATTACACCACACACACACACACACACACAACGCTGCCCCACATGTTTTATGCCAGCATTTTCCACGTCCCATTTTTATCTTTGCTTAACACTTCACCTACCACCTTCAGCTCTTACGTCTCACCGCTTCGCCTCTATCCGTTCAGTATAATCAGAAATATATATTTACACCGTAAAGGAAAATACAATTACACCACTCCGGGCAAATTAAGACTAGTCCAGATCTAAATAGTGAGATCTAAACCCGAGTCCTCGTTGCGGAATGAGATATTTTTGAAAATCAGGTCAATTTAAGCGATCCTCGTTGAGCGAATGATTTCCTAATAATAAAATGAATAATAATAATTAATAAATAAAATAATAATGAAGTCAACTTCGATATAATAATTATCAAATAATAATAATAATGAGATGAATAATAATTATAATATATATATATATAGATAATAGTACATATATTAGCTATATATATATATATATACACACTACTAAGAAAATATAGATAATAAATATACACTATAATATATATATAATATATATTATATTAGTATATTAATATAATATAGTATATATAATATTATATATATATATATATATAAGGAAACGCTAATATTTATTTCTGAGTATATTTAGAATTTTAATTATTAATTATTTAATTATTATTATTTACGTATTTTTTGTATTATTTTATTTTATTTTCTGTTTTATAACTGTCTCGTCATTGAGGAATCACAAAGTGAAACGTTACACTGAATTCGAACCGTAAAATCACGTGGCGGAAGCCCACGCTATCGTTGTGTGCGTTTTAATATCGAAAATCTTTATCATTTTTTATTTGAAATATTATTCACTGTTTATAGTAAGAAATAGGTAATTATTTAGTAGTATTTTACATTTTTATCTATGGCACTATTCTGGTAATCTAATCGAACTCACGAGCCATCCAATTTATAGTTCCGGTATATAGGTCTCTGGATAGACGCGTTACTAACTAGCGTTGGGGGCCTTTTTACTACCAAAAGTCAGGGCTCAGGCGAGGCCACCATCACAAACTGATACATAATATAACAAGTATATACTATATTATGAGTATGTATTAGAGTTATATACTTAACTTATATATAAGACTAATAATATTTGTATATCTATAGTTATGATTGTGATAATATCATATACGTATATAAATCTAATATATGCCATAAGCTGACAAGCTTACTATGCCATACTTGTGACAAATAATAAGTACAGTAAGTGAGTTAAGAGTCTAGATGAGGCAGCCAAGCTTCTCCAATCGACCTAATATCATTTGACATAAATTTGGAATCCATAATAATGTACTAATGACTCACACAACACTTTAGCATGATATCACAGGGAGATATTTACGTTACAACACATTACTACCTCCCATCACACATGCCTACATAGACAGTTTACTTACATCTCAAGATTACCTTACCACTAGCTAGCACTATTACTCTACACTCACCACACCACCATTACCTAACTTCATACGACACAGATCCAACTTTCACGTAAATCTCGCACAGATTATACTCTAACATCCTATCAACAACACTGTACATTCATTCAACACTACGCTATCACACAATCAGCGACCGACACACGGTCATCCACACACACTTACTCAACGAGATCCGAGTACTCTACACTTCTACATCCACACATAGTACGAGACGCATGATACAAGAAAATCGGTAAAGTGGTTAACGGTACACTAACACTACTAGTAATGCTAGCATCTTACACAGAGGTTTACTTACGGACGACACACCAATTCTAGACAACACTAGCCCCAAATCAATCGGACAGCAGTATCTACATAGGACTCATCTACACTGCAGTCACATCAGCATTAAAAGTGGCTAACTCTACGTCTGCTATACGTTGTTCAGAGGAACACCCTCACTTCCTCACAAAACGCATCTCGGCCTCCATAATGAAGCTCAGAGCACGAAAAATTAGTCGACGATATATCCTAACCTGTGCAATATCCACGTTATTGCACACACCATACATCAGATAACAACTGAATTCAACACAATGATTGATACCCACAACATACACTATTCACTATACACACATGCAGCATCACACTCATAATGCATTAAAAGATTAATAGTCAGAGTGTAGTGTGGCGTGGGAGCTTGATGTTGATAATTTGAACACCAATATATATTAAAGACACTTCAATGTACAACTGCTCGAAGCCAAGTTGAGATCCTCACATTAGACATTTACTAGGCTTACCCTACATGGACATGCTTTGACTTAGCGCATTGACTCGAGCTAATAATTATATGGCGGTGTCTAACCAGTTTCTGGTTAGTAGATAGAATTTTGGTGTGTAAATAATAGACATGTACTAGATATTGAAAATCGAGTACAATAGAAATCCTGTGGTAGCATGCTAGATTTGCTTGCAGTATAAAACCTATCGATGCCTTTAGTCACACCTCCAGATCGAATATTATTCTTAATATCTGCCAATTATTAATGTCACGAAGAGCACATGAGAAGTGTGAGATAACTTATTGAGGAGCTTACTAACACTATAAGATTTATGTGCAATTAGGTAAGATGTAGCAAAGCGATGTATTATATTATATATAAAGTACTACTCTAATATATTAGTGATAAGTTCTTAAGAGTATCACGGCTACTATTGAATGAAGAACTTACGTATCTATTCTATAAGGTAATCTAAAATTAATATAATATCTAGCCAGCTATAAGTTTAATGGAAGTGTCTTAATTCTACTAATCTAATCTATATTTTCATGCTCTTTTTTTCCTTTATTCTAATTATCATATAACTTACTCATAAAAGTGGAATAACTTAATAAAGGAGCTAATTAGTCTGGTTTCATCTGTAAGTAATTTATAGTAGTAGTAATATGCCTTTTATAAGTTAATAGTATATCCTCTCAAATATGAATAATTAGTATAATAGATATGATATATTACGAATCGAATTAAACAGGTTGTAATTCGACGAGCCGACCTCGCAGAGGTTTTAATATATTAAGCGTATATATTATCGCCCTCACTCTTGGGAAACAAAGTGAATTAGAGTATAAAAGTAATATTTGTAGGTGTCTTATATTACTTAGTTTCACTTTGACACCATATCACACAATACTCGTAACGTCGCAAACAACGAGTAAGAAATACTGGAAAGAGCCGCTACTATTCATATAGAAATCTGGAAACCAAGCTTGAGAGCAAAAAATTTTATATTACTTCGTGTTTGGGAACTGATTTTGGAGAATATGCAGACCTAGCTATGTGTTTAAGACATCTATGAATGCTCCTTTTGTCGATTTGTGATATCTTAATTCTTTCGCACAATGTGAATCTGAGCTCACACCGCAAGGAATATATTACTTCGTCATATCAGCCACGCAGATTGGCAACATTGGACAACGACGGCTGCTCAACGATACTTAAAAAGAAACTGGCATGCGGTGTAACCAACTAGGCCAGGTCCGAGTAGATAATTTCCGCCAATGAAATAGACCTGACATAATGGCGAGTAGCGGTTGAAGAGATTCTCTAATATCTAACCATAAGCAACCCCGGCCTTTCGTCATTCCACATATATTGCTTTTAACGCTGAATTTCATCCAGGGTCTGGTCTCAATTTATTATGGTGAGCTATATCTTGCAACACTTGTATAGCCTGTAGTCTTACATCTCTCTAACAGTGACAGGGATTCAAGATCATATATCGTGGACACCGTTGCCGTACGCACACGATTGTTTAAATCAAGATAACTTTAGCTCTCGATTCGATTGCTCTAAACTCATCATAGCCGAGGTCGACACTCATCAAAATAAGTGATCGCGACCATTAAAAGTAATTGAGGAACAAGAGCAAGAATAAACTAACTCGGGATGATTATACCAACATGTAAGATATCATGATAATTCTTCTACGACTAAATTTAACATGGATAGAAGTAAGCGCTCTCTATATATATATATTACTATTAGAAATCAAGTACTGCATGTCAATGAATGAATCATTCTATCTAATCTACATGTAGAAGTAAGCGCAGTAGTTCTCACTTCTAGGAATTCATCCTCTAATCCATGTACAAAAGCTCCACAAGCACCATTGCTAATTATTTGTACCGAATTAGCATCAATTTTTTCCTTGGGAACATCTTCAGCCCACTTTTTTCCAGTAGCCCATTCCCCACCACTTGATGCCATAACTTTAGCTTTTTCATGAGCAGATTTTCTCTGACTCATATTTGACATAAGTTTCTTGTCAAGAGTCTGATGAAGAAACAAATCCGAAACCATTGGAAGTGAACCTAAAAGGGATGTAGCTAATGTTCTTACACGAACACTTACGTCATTTACTGAATTACATATCTGAGAAAATGCATGATCAACTAGTCGTATATGATGATCGCTTCCTTGAACGCCAATCATTCGATCAGGGGTTTTCAAAGCCAATGCTTCAATCAAATACAACGCTGATTCTCTTACACACCGATAATCATCATCAAGAGCATTACAAACTGTATGATACAATTCTGAAGGCAAAGCAAAAGAATTCTTCTGCAATTGATATAATGCATTGAAAGCTGCTGTCCTAACACGATTGTCTTGATCAGAACTATGATTAATAATAGCCTCAACAACATGGGTCTCTCTTCCTGACAAATGTGATCCCCCTAAAGCTTCCAAACAACGAACTTTAACAATATAATTACATGTGGACTGTAAATGATGCAATGACATCTGTAATACTTGATTTAATTGTTTGGAATCAATATTGTGAGAATGAATAATTATAAAAGATGCATGAATTCCATGGGAAATAATAACATTGGAAGAACTACTTTGAGTTATGGATATCAATTTATCTAAAACATTTTGGGCGTCTGTTGCAGAAGTCAATTTTGGTAAAATAGAAAACAATTTGCTTACTATAACATGGTGAATAGAAGATGGCTTATTTAATTTTTCGAGAGTGGTTTTATCCGCTATAATATCTTGAACAGTTACTAGCGCAGTAAAAAGTTATTGATCCATTAAGGAGTGTACGTTGAACAAAGTGGATAAATCAAATTTATCTAATTGTTTAGGAGATTTTGTTTAACAATTTATAATCTATTCAAGTATCTTGAAGAAAACTTTTACTAAAATTTTAAGTGTTTTAATTAAACATTATTTTCAAAGTGTGATAAATCAAAATAATCAGAGGTAATACCAGATCACGTAAGGACAGCCCCTAGCACCCTCTACATCAAACTAAGCAACGTCTTTGTTCTATTCTTAACTGCTACATTCATTCTGTTAAACAACTGATGAAGATTTAAAAGAGACTCATAAGTTCATTCTCTGCTAAAACATAAGCTATAATATCTTGAATGAAAACTAAAAGCTTTCTAAGTGTTTTAATTAAAAATAACAATTATTGCACCCTACATTTATATTATTCAGAACGTTGACAAACATTATTTTCAAATTGTGATAAATCAAAATCCAAATGATCAGTAGTTTTGCTTCGTTTAACAATTTGTAATCTTTTCAAAGACAATCCATCACGAGAAACAACACACAACCCGACGCCTATTACAGTACGAAACTGATCCTCCTCTGTAAAATCTGTGCTGAACATAGTACTTCAGGTCCTAAATTAAGAGATAATCCTTTTTTGTAAGCCGGGGCGATTTTTACAGCTAATATCCAGGTCAATAATATAATTTCAAATGACCTTGTTTCTGCTTTAAAATTGTGGTGCAATACTACGTTAGGACTTAAATTTTAGGACCTAAATTGATCGGATAAGCCTTTTTGTAGACCGGGCTAATTTAATCCTAATACAGGTCAAAAGGTAATTCCCATAGCACAAGAATCCTTGTATTATTTTTTTATAAATATATTTTCAACAGCTGAAACATGCTCTGATCCGGTAAGATCCTTTACGCAAGGTAAAAAGGAAATGTTTTCGCTTACTTGTAGATTGTCGGGTATACCTTATCCTCTATCACTGCCTCGTAATTGATTTCGTACGAGAATTCATTATCTATTGTTTTGAAAAATATTGCTTTTCCTGTTTAAACTTTAATTTGAGCAGAGAACAATTTATCTCGGCCTTACAAGAAACAAAGCTAATTCAAATTCCAGCCATAAAATCTCATTTTAAATCATTATATGTAACCATTTAGCTGTTAAGCGTGCACAAGTTATCTGCTTATCGTATTAAACTGTTTTTAGTTTTACTTAAGTGGTTCATCATATTATATTTATTAAAAATATTATTTGGAAGGATATTTTATTTTATATTTAATTATAATTAAGAAATACATAAATATGTCCTCTTCCCCATTAGGTTACACTAAAACATATGATGCGAAGGACCTTTCAACCACCACCCACGGTTGCTGTGCTACGCGTAGTGCAGCGTCGATTAAAAAAGGTGTGGGTGGTAACGTGAGTGGAGGGGCACCAGCTTCACCCCCTCCCGAGGCCTGTGCCCCCAACGCTACGAAGAGGGTACCTAATCCAACACGATCAGGCAACCCGCGGTGGCGTCGCAGCTGCCCAAAGCGCACCAAGCGACCTGCGGCCGCCGCACGCAATATCGGAGCAAGGGGTCAAGTCGAAACTAGAAACAGTACAGGGAACACTCCCTTACCTAAGTCCGCTGTTGGCCCTCTTGAAGTGCTGCACCGCCGGCCTCATACCACAAAACGGGGGGGGCGAACACCATAGTGAGTCCCCCTCCAGCGATATGGATGGCCACGGCCACCACCAGTGAGGGCTCCATGATGGGCCCCAGGGGCGGATCGCCAGCAAGGGGCCTTATCCGCTGGGATAGCTGGGACAGGTACAATGTGTGAAGAGTGTACGGAAAAACAGAAAGTTCTCGCAGTACGGTTCCGAATAAACCTTAGAATCTCCCATGTTTTGAGCCTATCTTGAGAGGACCCGCCCCTAGATCCACACACGTCAATCCGTCACGATCCTTCCGTTCGATTTCATCAGTATCAAAAAATTCCTACATGTATCTAATGTTATTTTAAGTCCAAACAGATCGATTTTACTATATTGATCACCACCACACGAGACGAGACCACGAATGATGAAACACAGTCGCACACAACAGAGGCAAATCAGGAAAGAATCTCTAGCCCGCCCTGTCTACCCACCACACTTCATAGAGATTTAGAGATGATTTTAATGAAGGAATGTAAGCGAAGTCCTCCTTAAATTGTAGTCTTTTAAAATGATATTTCAATCAAGCACCTAAAAGTGATTATAAGTTACTTTAGCCGTAAAGGTCATTGTAAAATTTGAGGTAAGTAAAATTTTGGATAAGTATATCGAAGAATTGCAATCTTCTAGAAAGTCACAAACAAGGCGACAGGAGCAGAAATCTAGAAACTACGCAACAGTCGATTCAACCATTCAGCACAAGCAGGTCGCCGAGTTACTATACGACATAATGAGTGGACTAGAGTTAAGATGTGCAACCGACTGTGCAGAAGAATCATTCGGGCAACATAGAACAACTTACACAGAGTTGTAATAAGAGAGTAGGACAGAGTTAACAATAAAATGCAAGAAACCACAGTGTTATGTAGTGTTTAAATGAACCTTCATGACTATTGATCATACTTAATAGTAATATTGAAACTGGTACATATGGTCCTACTCCCCATCAGTAACATATAGAGCCGATTCAATATACTCGAAGGGTATCTGAATACCCAGCAAATCACTGGAACGAAACAATAACAACCCAGTCAACCAAGCACAAGAGGCGACCAAGAACCACGAAGCCCAAACGCACTACAACAGAAATTATAAGGCAGGGAGGGGAGCGTTAAGAGATAGGTCAGTATTTGACTCAGTGCCACACCCAGCGGTCATTTAAATGTCTTTTGTGGTATGTGTTCAAGCGCCTACTTATGTCACAGTCTTCCTCAATTTACTTATGATTTATGATGGGCTTTCCTTAATTGGTGCTGGAAAAATCCATCAAAAGGTACTGCTTACAAAATCTAAGCAACACAAGATCCAATCAACCTCGCCCAGATCAAAGATCTCGACGCCATCGATTATGCGCTTTAGACACTGAGGATCCAAATACCCGCCGAAAGCCCAATCGAATAGTGGGATATTTTAGAGGTGATCGTTCCCCGATTTGATCCTAAAAGAACTAGGAGAGTTGAGGAAAGCGCGTCCGATGTCTTTCATGTGTGTAGTGTTGTTTGAAGGATCTTAGAAAGAATATTTCGAAGTTCAGAGCTATAGGGCGCATCTAAGTATCTGATATATTATTGAATGACCGCCCCTAGCACCGCCAATCCTTTTTCGTATTCTTTTTGTCTCACTTTGCCCGTCCTAACTTTTTTGCACCTGCGGCCTCTCCCACTCTCGTGGTTGGCCTCTTCGAACTTTTTGATTAGACGTTTAGATTGTTTCATTTGCCGCCTTGTGATGCGAGTCAAAATCGGTGATTATAGGACTCGTGTTCTGCGTCCCGTATGTTCGTTTCTACTAATTTCAAGTATCGCCCTTACTTAGCTTGGCTTAAATCCTTTGTATTCTTTTCGAAACCCTGATACTTTGTGAATCGCTTATCTCAAGTCCAACTACCTTTCAGCTTTCACCCTCAACGCGATGTCATAATTCATAGTTAACATTTATATAGGTCCCCCCATAATTCCACATAATTCAGCTCATATCACCAGATTTTCGACAGTATACCGCTCCTTATCGCAACCCGCGTCGAGGACTCTAACTGGCGAGGATGCACAACTTCCTATGGCAGGACGCACCAGCGTGCGTGGTTGCGTGCCTTTCGGTGGATTCATGCTGATGCCTCGGGTGTATTGAGTTTAGAACTAGTGAATTCTAATTATTATCATATTCTATGGGAAAATTAATTAATAGTCTCAGTTGTATATTTATTTATAATATAATTATGTTTAGTATATAAAAAACATTTTAATACAAAATAAAGATAACTTGTGCACCGCTTAAAGCTAATATCTGATTTATATAGATATCTATAAGATAATAAAACACATACCTGCTCAAATTACAAGTTTAAAGAACAAAGCTAATTTTCAAAAGAAAGACGATAAAATAATTCTGGACCAATCACATACGAGGTCTTATAGAGAGATAAGGATTACTCCGACCATTCACAAGTAAGGAAAACATTTTTGTTTTTTACCCTAGTTAGGATCTTACCGATCCCACATGTTTCAGTTTGAAATATAATATTTATAAAAATATAATAACAATATATTCTGTTGTGATTTTTTAGATATACCTTTGACCTGTATTACGGATTATGTATTACCGCTACAAAAGGCTTTCATTCCATAAATTCTAGGCCTAAAATTTAGGCCAACTAATTATTGCACCACTATTTACAGAAAAAGGTCAGTATGAAATATATCACGGCTCTAAATTAGGCTTTTTAAATAGCCCGATGGTTACAATAAAGGATTATCCCTAATACTTTAGATCCTGAATCAGTAGTTGATTGCAAGCACATTGTTACAGTAGATGTGAGGTCGAGTCTCTGTATCTGTTAAGGAGTGCGTGTTGTGTGTTGTCTCCGGTGCCTGATCTTCAATGTACATTAGAAAGCATGATAATATAGATGGAATCGCGCGCAACATTATTTAAAAAATTATACTTTGTAATATTTTATAATACAAAAATCAAAAATAGAAATATGCGGTATCGATATTGAATAATTTTTATTTTAAATAAACACTTAGACAATGATTTTAAATAACTTACATGTTATGCTTCAGAGTTAGAGACTATCTTTTGTTATTCAATATCACTGTATTATCATGCCGTTTAAGCTTATGCTTAACAGACAGGGAGTCAATAGAACAAAATCCGATGAATAGACCTCTGTCGGTTAAGACGATTAATCGTTATCCGCCCTGTGAGGATAACTAATGGGGGCCTAGTCCTTAATTTGGCTTGGAGTGCGAACTGATTTCATTGCTTTTGACAATATCTACTCAAGTATCCATATATCGTTTAAACGGCAATATGCTATAAATCATGCGCTTGCTTATCTTCACCCTACCATATAGTTCTCCAATACTCAACTGAACTTTCTTACTAGCGCTTAAAATGCTTATTTTAACTTCAAGATCAGTATTATCAAAATCTTATAATACAAATAAAGTACTTACACATCAGCTTCAAGTACATAAAATCTTGTTCCCCAAAGATACATGATCTTCCCGATTTCATTATACAGAGCACATAATTAAGCCGAAGAATTATGAAGAGAGTCTAAACCATATGAGTAATGTATAAAATTTAGAACTCTAATAATAACATAATTTTTAATAATTATCTCTATATGTGTAAATGAGGTGCGTGCACTACTCCTGGTTCAAAAATCAAAAGAATATGATGATCCGACTAGAACCATTAAACTATAAAATAGATAAGTCGTGCTAGATGTGTAGTCAATAATCCTGGTGCAAGCTGTAAGTAAATCTGTAGTAGTGCTGATAAAGCTAAATACTGAATCGTGATCGAGTAGTTTAAGCTAATCTCACCTGTATGAGTAAAGTAAATTCATATGTGAGCTGATAAGGTAAAATACATTGATTAGATTCGTCAGTCGCTAAATGAACTCTCTAAAGTGATCTAATGAGACAAATGATAAAGCTGTCCTGTCTGAATGTGAATGCTATAAGTATAATAAGTTAGAATGCGTCACAATTTTGACAAATTGTGCTGACCGACAATGCCGAATATAACAGAATAGAAAAAAATAAGTAGACTTAATAAAAAAAAAAATAAAGATAAAAAAAGAAATAAGATCAAATAATAGAAAGTTGAATATAAAACACAAGTAAAAAAAAAAAGTGAAAAAGTAAATAAGTAATATAAGAATCAAAAAAAAATCAATAAAAGAGAAGATAAAAGATAAAATAGAAAAATAACAAAAAAAAAAAAAAAAAAAAAAAAAAAAAAAAAAATAATTAGAATCGGTGCTGTGTGTGATAGTGCGATGTTGTAATTTAGTTAAAACAAAAGATTTTAACCAAATTAAGCATGAATAAATAAACCTAAAAGATAATAATAAAATAATAAAAATAATAATAAAAATATAAAAAAATCAATTAAAAATAAATAAAAATAATAATAAAAATAGAATAACAATAAAAATAAAATATATTAAAAACAATAGTAATATTAAATAATAATAATGAGAATTAATCAGTAAGACAGAAAGTCTAAACAGATAAAAGCAGAAAAAGTATAAACAGTAAAAGCAGATATACTAACGCAGTAAAGACAGAAATTAAACAGTAAAGCAGAAAAGTTTAAAGGCAGTAAAAACACTGAGTTAAAAGACCAGTAAAAGCAGTAAAACCAAAAGCATTCATATATCCCCCCTTTGAGGTTCAAGTTAACAGCTTCTATTGATTACCTGATTTACTGCTTATAATGCGTCTATCGGTAATGTTAATAGAATATAGTGAGTATACTAATCACGCTAAAACATATAGACAGTTATAAAGCAGTAAAAACCTGAGTTAAAAGCAGTTAACAAGAAACATACTGAAGTTAAAGACCCAGTAAAACAATAGTAGTTAAAGCAGTCATAATACATGAGTTAAAGACAGAAAGCAGTAAAAGACAAAAGCATTATATCCCCTAGTGTTAGGAACACTCTATTGATTTACTGATTATTATTGACTTTAAGGTTCGTATAAAATGTTATTACATATGTGATTAATAGCAGTAACAACAACATAAGTTAAACAGTAAAAACTTGAGTTAAGCAGTAAAAATGAGTTAAAAGCGTAAAGCAGCCAATACCTAAAGCAAACCTAAGTCCCCCTTCGTGTTAGTTACACCTCATTATTTACTGATTTACTGCTTTAACGTATGTAATGTTATGTTTTTATAAATTCTCGTTACAGTTGTAGTAAAAATTAAAATGTTTATATATCAGGCACATACAATTTTATTAACAATTTTTAACAAAAATTTATAAATAACAAATTATTAAGTAAATAGATAATAAGTAAAATAATAATGTAATAACGAATAAGTATATTGTGTAAATGAATAGCTGTAATAGCAGTTACGTACTTTAGGTATCGCGAAAAACTCTTTTAATAAAAAATGCTTAGCATGACACATAAAACTTAGAATGACACCAAGTATAAATATTTTCATTCGGACGGCGCGGTAGACCTGCGTGCGGTCTCCATCCATTTCGCAGGGGGGGGAGCTTCATTGATCTAGAGGTAGACAGAAAGATAGTCATACAACACAGAATCAACATCACTAAGGTTTTGATCATATGACTTATCAAAAGCATGAGTTGAAGTTAATGAGTTTACAGACTGAAAATTAAGCTTCGAGGGCTCGTGAATGAATGTGTTATGATATATGACCGTGCGTGTGAGAAATTAGTAAGTTATCGGGCTAGGATGAAGGTCATTATGGCGAAGTGTAAGTGCTTATATAGTGTTTAAAAATACTAACATAGTAGGAAGCATTCTAGCATCTCAAGTATCCTAGCAGCTTGTAATTACACCAATCGAATCCTATACATTGCTAATCCTAGGTAACGACTCCATATTAGCTATTCTAGGCAGGGAGGCTAGAAAAGGTTGAAAATAAGTGGCACTCAGTTGGCACTTTGGGGCACTCAGTAGGCACTATGTGACACTCACTTGGCACTCATTGGCACTTCACACTTGCACTCACATTGCAACTATTGCACTCACTGGCATCACCTGGCACTCACTCGGCACTCATATATATATACTATAGAACACTAATGGAAAGCAGG
>JABUQX010048686.1:25000-40040 GCA_015478945.1 Trachelipus rathkii | reverse complement strand
GTCTCGGCATGATAGAAGTTAACTTGGCTATAAGGGTCATAATAATACCTAGTAGGACGTAACTATAATAATGTGGATCAGGGGTTTTCATCACTATATATAAATGAGTTACGATAACGTACTATATATATAGTGAGAGATAAATGCATAGATATTAGCCTATCCGTCTGGCTCTAAGTTGCATATCATTATGATAATATATATAGATATATTATATATATATATTTATATATACTATTATATATTATATATATATATATATATACGTTTAGATTATCGTGATTTCCAAAATACTATAAGCCGTTACTCATAGCTATATACAAACATACTAAGGCTGTCTCAATGATTACTAAGTGAATACGTAATAAGTACTAATATATATATTTATATATATATATTATATAATATATATAATTATATATATATTTATATATATACTTAGTGCTTATTCCGATCTGTAATTTTAGATAATAATATCAGTATTGTAGAATTATAGTTAACTCATGATAAAGGTGATAGTATATCTACCATATTCGACCCTCCTCTTGATCTTTGTAGCCAGGGTGAATAGTCATATCGTGATAGTAATATTCCAGATTATCGTACATATTTCTAACTAGATGATACTTATGATTTGTGGAGTAATTAGACAACGTCGTGCAATGCAGAAATGTACTTACTTCAACAGTATATAGAGTCTTATAGAGGTTAGATCGTATATGTGAGATTATACGTCTGGCGAGTTATTATTAGTAGAATACTAGTTGAGCATAGTATGTGAATCAACGTTTATCTGCTTGCAATATTCACACCCAAGGATTCCTTTCGATATAAGGTATTAGCTTACTTGTAGATGGTATTATTGAGCCTGCATTATTAGTTATGTAGTACTATAGTTAGCTATTCTGTACGTCAACGATCTATTACATTTATCTTATATATTATATACTATAGCTATGTATCAAGTATAATATGAGATAACTGCTAGAATCATGAGTTATTGAGAAAGGTATGCGGAAATACATCCTCTATAAAGAGTATAATTAAGTATGTTCTCTTATTACAACGTATACCTTATCGGCGCTCCATTTTTTATAGTAATGCACTCTCATATGTACACTCTCATCACGCTACCTAACTATCTCTGCACACCATACTGTCACATATAATCTGTATATCCATAACGGTAATATATAACCTATAACATAACATGAGTATAGGTAGATCGACTCTACTGGCATTTACTACTGCTGAAGAGCCCGGGGTACTAATAGAATAATTACCATTGTAACTATTGATTGATAGATTTGTAGGGATTAGTATAGTCTAGTGTTTCGAGCCCTATAGTGATAACATTGCTCCTAGTATCCTATCACTCAAGAATGACTTATCTAACGCTTATTGAATCAGGAAGAAATTATCCGCTCGGAGACCATCTCCGGATCATTTTCATCAATTTGCCGAATTACTACTATTTAGAGGAAGCTATTGGTATAAGGTACGCTCCATACCCATTATTAGACTAACACTATTTTTATTAAGTATTACTGCTAATTTATACATATAATTTATATTTATAGCTAATATTGTTTATGTACTGTATATACTTAATAATATAAAATCATATAATATATTATTTATGTTCTTCCTCTTTATTATTTTGCCAATCTGTGCTCTCTAGTATATTTTATATCATTATATTTTCTTCATTACGAGCTGTGTAAATTGTTGTGTCGACGTTCATCACATTAGTCATTTGAGCTACACACAAACCACATCTTTAATTTATATATATTGCATATAAAACCCTGTGAAAACTTATTCCTAATGTAATATATTTTTGGTATGAACTCATAAAATAAATAACCAAGAATCTACGTACCCAATTGAAATGAGGGTTTTAAAATTTATATAATTTACTTGTATAGATTACATAATTATGTCCCGATTTATATATATATATATATATAGTATATATTATATATATCAGATATATATATATATATATATTAATATATAATATAATATATTATTATATATATATATAATTAATATATATTATATATATAATATATTATAAATATAATATATATATATATAATTATAATATATAATATATATTTAATATATATATTAATATATATATAATATATATATATGATATATTATATATATATATATATATAATATATATATAAATTAATATATGTATTATATATATAATTAACTATTGTAGCTTATAGTTACAATCTTTACGTCTTACTATGAAGTTTACGATATACGATATTATTATTGAAGTACATCTAGATTAATATCGATATATTAAAGTTTATATATTACTGATTATCCACGATAATATAAATAATAAAAAATCGTCTTAATAGTTGGTCACGTGGTCTCAGAATTTACCTCATAAATAGATTAATAATAATAGTACCTTTGATATTATCGACTTAGTGCTTGTTATATATATATATTATGCTATAATACTTTAAATAATTTAAAATAAGATATTATATTTATATTTAGTGAACTTTGAAATATTAATTATATTATATAATTTATATTATATTTAAATATATACATATTTATATGAGAATGCTACTTTATTTACTAATAGTTCCTATCCTTAATAAGTACTTATTTTCATATATTGCATTTTTTTACCTAAATAGACAAAAGCTATATAGTAATAATATTAATAATATATAATATTAATAATAAAATGACAATAATAATTGTAATAAGGATATAAATATATATATATAGTACAATTTTTATATTCTATATATATAAATATATATACATAAGAATAATAAATGTAATAATGTAAGAACAGAATATAGTATAATAACGATATATATTATATATATATATATATATATATATTAATGGCATATAATATAAGAATAATAATTATCATTCTTACCTATATATATAATAATATAATTATAATATATATATATTAATAATATATGTAATATTATAGAATATTATATATATATATATATATATTAATATATATATATAATATCTATATATATATATATTAATATATATATGTAATATATATATTATATATATATATATAAATTAATTAATATATATTAAATATATAAATTTATTATAATACTAATATATATATATATAAATATATAAGTAAATATATCAATATATAGGTATCATATCTATAATATATTAATTTAAGGGGTATATAGTGACGTTCTGAGTATATAGTACCTCGAGCCCCCAAAAAGAATTATATAGTATTTACCCGTATTTAATTTGAGGGTTAGTAGCTCGTAATAGCTACTAGTTATAATTAAGTAGTGCGTATATAACGAAGTGATATATATATATGGATTGCAGGTATAATGGTCTCATAACCCTAGGATATATAATAGGATATATAGGGGCGGTATAATATATATAAGGAACCCTAGTCTATATATACGACATCCATATTAAAAAGTACTACATAAATAGATGACGTATAGTAATAGTATAGTTCCGTGTAGTAATATGAGGACCCATCCCGGAGTAGTATAGGGGATGTTATAAGTTACCCTCCTCCCCTCTATAGTCCATATCTCCATATAAGAGGTATACCGAGTGAGATGAATCTCTATAATCTTCCTAGATACATAATATTATCGTATATAGTATATGTATATAGTGTTACTACCCTATATAGTGGTATTATCGTTATATAAGTTTTATAAATAAACTAACTTCCTACCTATAACACACTGAGTATATATAGTTTATCGCCCTATTATTATTTTAGTATACTATATATAGGTCAAAAGTCTTTTTATTTTTCTTATATATATGTATGCCTATAATATTGATATATTACATTAGCAAACAATGTGTATGCTTACGTAGGTGCTGGAACCTAAAATATTTATCATTCTAGAGGGTAGCCTATAGTTTTAATGAAGTAATCAATTCCATATTTATATATTATATATATATATTATTTATATATTACATATAATATATTATTATATTAATATATTAATATATTATTATATAATATATTAATATATATAATTAATTATATATATATATATTTATATTATATATATATATTATAAAATTATATATATATATTATTAATACGATAATATATAATATATATCGAATATTCCAATACTCATAGATATATAATATTCGTAATAATAATTAAGTCGATATATTATATTATTACGATAATTTAATCTAAAGCTTTACAGTGAGGTACGATAATAAAAAATATAGATAATTTACCTATATATATAATAATAATAGATTAATTAATATATATTTAATATAGTATACATATATATATTAAATATAATTATATATATATATATATATTATATTATATTATATTATAATATATTATATAATAAATAGTATATATATATATATTAAATATATTATTTATATTATATATATATATATATAATATATACTTATAATTTATATTATAATATAATATATATATGATATATTCATTGTATCTCGACTATGTTAATCGCACCTCCGCCTCCATATTTATAATATCATTATACTAGTAATTATAACTCATGGTAAATACTCGATAACACTATAATTATTATAAATAAGTGTAATATATAAAAATTAGTGAGGTATTGTAGTGAGTATTCAATAATTTTTTATAATAATAACATATATATAATAGTTTAACAATTATATAACAGTATAGTACTTATTCTAACATAACTTAAAAAATTATTTTTTTAAATAATAAAGTATAAATCTATATTGAGAAACTAATACGGTTAATATAATACCCGTACCGTTTTAATATTTAAATGTAATGTTTAATATTTATATATATATTTATATAATATTTTATTTAACACTATGCTAATTGAGTTAAATATAATAAAAGTTAGCACTAGCTATACTATGGCTACCTAATGGCTACGGCTTATGGATATACTATATTTTATGGTTGTCTCAATAACCTATATTAATATTATATAATAATAAATAACTTACAAACAACTGAAGCAGATAACCGGACTTATATTAACATAATTTCTTAAATTACATGCCACAAGACATATCGTTACTCCTTCAAAACATATTTTAGACTGAGCATAAATTATTTCGTAGGAGGGAAAGAAATATAAAAAGATTTATAATAAATAGCACTGGTGTTATTTCTAATTAATTATTAATGGGAAATTATTGAAGAAGTAAGTCAAAGTCAGAGGTCAAAAAGTTTTAGGTCATGGACTTGAATGTTTCGAATCTGTAATGTTATTGGGGTGTTGGTTGAAATTTTATAAGAAATTGTGCACCTACGTGGTTGGGCTGGAATGTAAATTCTCCATTGGATTTAATAACTAATAATAATAATAATAATAGTACTACTCTACTTTACTACTACTATAACTTTAATTACTACAACTGGTATATTACTACTACTATTATTACTACTACTACTCTGCAATACTAACTTACTAATACTACCACTTACAACTTAATTAATAATAATAATAATAATAAATAATGATAATAATAATTAATAATAATAATAATAATATAATAATAATAATAATAATAATAATAATAATAATATAATAATAATAATAATCATAATAAATAATAATAATCATAATAATAATAAATAATAATAATAAAAACAAACTTTAAATTTAAAAAATTTAATCATTTGTAGTGTACGGGAAATTCCTGCATTCACATCATCAATGTTGATTGTACAAATAGAAATGCTCATCTAACCCACTTTTGTGTGGTGAATTACTTTAACATAGAATTGTGTTTCAAACTCACGTTGTGAATTCTTAAACATATAAGTTAAAGCTATCTTCACTTACAACTGATAAACTATCACATAATTCCTTTTGTATTTTATGTGTCATTTAAACTGTTGCATAACTCGTCAAACGGAGTAAAAAATGTATATATTATTACTGCTCTTGTACAGGCTTTCAGGAGGATACCCATTAAGATAGCTTTCGCGGGACACTATCTGAAGCACGTCTTTTATCTTCCCGAATCACTTACCCAGAGACCTTGCCCGCTATTAATCATTCTATTATTAAGCCCCTTAAGTGAAATTTATTGCCCATTTTCTTCAATTTTACATTATTTTATGCTTCTTCATTATTTCTTACATTTAAACATGTTGGCCATTAACTTTAGATTCGTTTTGTTCTTCTCCTCAATGGGGACTAACCCATATGGTCGCGGACAGATGAATTCGTCGACACGACATAAAAACAATTTCCGTAACAAGTCCTCAAGCAGCGTTTAGGTTTAGGTTTAGGTTAGGTTAGGTTAGTTAGGTTAGGTTAGGCTTAGGTAAAATAGCTTAGTTAGGATTAGGTAGGTTTAGGTTAGGTTAGTTATAGGTTAGTTTAGGTTAGGTTAGATTAGGTTAGGAGGCTTAAGGTTAGTTTGTTAGTTAGGTATAGTGTTAGTTAGTAGGTTAGGTTAGTTCTGTTAGGTTAGGTTCTGTTAGGTTCTGTTAGGTTAGGTTAGGTTAGGTTAGTTAGGTTAGGTTAGCTAGGTCTAGGTTAGGTTAGGTTAAGTAGGGTTAGGTTAAATTTAGGTTAAGTTAGGTTTAAGTTTTGTTATATTCGTTAGCAGAAACTTTAAATATCAGATTTTTTTTAATACGACCATTGGGCCTTGTCGGTTATTTTCCTTGTCTACCATTTGCTACTAGTTCCTCAATATGCGCGGGTATTATTCTCTTTTCTATTACATAGGTCTACATAAAAATGAACAAATCAGATAAATTTTTATTTAAATCTTCTAGCTGTTTAATGCTCAATCGTTCAATGACTTAATTTAAAAATCCACACTTTCCTCAGCAATTGTGTTGTCTTAGAACACGTGAGCTTAGAGTGAATTGTGAATTGTTTTTAAACCCTTTCAAATTAAATGTCAAAAGTGATGCCGAAATACACATAATAAAAATTTTTGAATGCCAAAGAAAATATTTATTATTATGTATGAAAATCTTTTCTATAGAAAAAAAAAGAGTTTTGTTTCATGAAGAATAATTTAAATCATAAAAGAGGTTTTTGATTTATGAAATAATAATAAAAGTGCTAACAATCATTATAGTAATAATAATAAATAATAAATAATAAGGTATAAGAATAAGAATAATAAGAATCATTCATAGTAGTGGTTATGTATGATGTAAAAATATTGTATTGCTGATAAGCCGAATAAATCACTTTTAATAATAATAATAATAATAATAATAATAATAATAATAATAATAATAATAATAATAATAATAATAATAATAATAATAATAATAATAATAATAATAATAATAAAATAAATAATAATAATAATAATAAACAAAAATAAAACAATAAAGTAATTATTGATAATAATACAATTATAATAATAATAATAATAATAATAAATAATAATAATAATAATAATAATAATAATAATAATAATAATAATAATAATAATTTACTTTGCAACCCTTTTTACTAAATTTACACGTCACTTACTTTTATTTTGCTTTTTCCTAAAGCGCCCCTCTCACATTGCGTCTTTTTCCACTTTACACTTTCTATTTCGTTTTGCTGCTCCTCTCACCTAAGGTGTAATTTCACTTTGATCTCCCCTCTCACTAAATCTCACTTTAAAAATTTCTCACACTTTTAGTTCAATATAACTTTAAGTGTTCCTCTTACTTTTAGTGTAATCTCACTGTGATCGCTCCTCTCACTTAACTTGTTTTAAGCTATCCTCTCACTTTTCGGTGTAATCTCAATATATGTTCCTCTCTAGTTTTACTTTCTTATCTCACTTTACGAGTCAAATCTCTCACTCACTTTCTGTGTAAGCTCACTTTACGAGCTCCTCTAATTTTGGGTATAATCTCACTTTATGGGCTCTTCTTACTTCACTTTATTCTCTCACCTTACGAGCTCATATCTCTCATTTCGCCGTTTTCGTCTCTCTAAGCATTCTCGTTAAAGTTTCTCATATCCTTTCTCTTAATAATTACTCTTTCCCTCATTTCTTTCAGACAGTTTTCTCCAGCTTCCTTTCCCATTCTCTCTCTCTCTTTCTCTCTCTCTCTCTTCTCTCCTCTCTCTCTCTCTCTCTCTCTCTCTCTCTCTCTCTCTCTCTCTCTCTCTCTCTCTCTCTCTCTCTCTCCACATCTCTTTCACTTACATACTCATTTCCTAGCACAAGAAATTAATAAAAAATTCGTATCCCAAAATTAATTAGTTAATTAAATTCAAGTTTTAATTACAAAATTTCATCACATTTAATAATTAGATTTTAACTTTTCTTCATTTATGTTTTTCATTTGCGATGTTGCCACTTGTCAATTTTAGCTTCAACAATGTTTTAATACATTATTCCTTGCGATGGTGCCACATTTCCTTTAATTTGCCATCTGTGTTTGTATTTTTTTTACATTTTATCTTAAAAGTGAAAATAATATTTAAGTATTTTAATTATATTGGGAATGTATTTTCTTTTATTTTTTTGCACGCACTTACACAAGTTATTATGTTAATAAAAAAAAATGCACATACTTAGCCAAATATATATAATTTTAATTAAAATATATATATATAATAATATATATATATATATATATAATAATATATATATATATATATATATTATAATATATATATATACTATATATAATATATATATATAATAATATATATATATATATATATATATCTATATATAATTATAATATATATATATTACTAAATATATATTATACAAAAACATTATATTTATATAATACACATATACATATTATATATATATATATATATATATATATATATATAGATAGGTCAGCGTTAGTTATATCCGTCCCATATATATCTTAAAAAAACTATTAATGCTACAGTTAAAAGGGAATACATTGGTGGAATGCTGGTCAAATTCTAGAAAAGGAAAAAATGTAAAAAAAAAAAATAAAAAAATAAAAAAAAATATATATATATATATATATATCTCAAAAACTACAATAGCTACAGCGAAAAGGAATACATTTTTGGAATCCTGGTAAAATTTCACATAGGAAAATGTAAAAAAAATAAAAAAATAAAATAAAATTATTGTTAAAATTATAGTAATATGATTAAAAGCCTATTTAGAGACCTTTTATTGGTTTCTCGTTAAAATAAATAGTTTCTCGTTAAAATAAATAGACTTTCTATTAAATTTTGCTTTTTTTTTCACTAAAGAATACCCAAGGGTATACCGCCCGATGGCAGGAGTCGGGGTCTCTCGGCCTTCCGGGGAAACTACGGGTAGGACTAATTTCCCCCCCTCCGGGGAGGGGTCTCCGGAACCCCGCTCTTTGGGTATTTGGGTGTCGCGGGGTTCCTCCGCCCCTCCCTACGGGGTATGGAAAACGTCCCCCCCTGTGTTCCCCCGTCGTCTCGAGCCCCCTAGTGTCTCATCTAAGGTGTAATTTCACCTTTGAGCTCCCCTGTCACCTAAATCTCACTTAGGGAATTTCTCATTCTTTTAGTTAACTATAACTCTAAGCGTTCCCCTCACTTTTTGTGTAATCTCACTTTGATCGCTCCTCTCAATAAACTTGTTTTAAGCTATCCTCTTACTTTCGGTGTAATCTCAATATATGCTCCTCTCTAGTTTTACTTTCTTCTCTCACTTTACGAGTCAAATCTCTCTCACTTCACTTTCAGTGTAAGCTCACTAAGAGCTCTCTAATTTTGGGTTATAATCTCACTTTATGCGATCCTCTACTTAACTCTCTCTCTCTCACTTAACGAGCTCCTGATCTCTCATTTCGTCCCGTTTTACGTCTTCACAAAACATTCTCATTAGGCAAAAACCTCCTCTTATCCTTTCTCTTAATAATTACTCTTTCCCTCATTTCTTTCAGACAGTTTTCTCTCAGCTTCCCTTCTCCATCTTTCACTCTCTCTCTCTCTCTCTCTCTCTCTCCTCTCTCTCTCTTCTCTCTCTCTCTCTCTCTCTCTCTCTCTCTCTCTCTCTCTCTCTCTCTCTCTCTCTCTCTCTCTCTTCTCTCTCCTCTCCCTCTCTCTCCTCTACATCCTCATTTCACTTGCATTTTTCATTCCTAGAACAAGAATTCATAAAAAAATTTATTTCCCAAAATTAATTAGTTAATTAAATTCAAGTTTTAATTGCAAAATTTCATCACATTTAATAATTAAATTTCTATACTTTTCGTCATTTATGTTTTTTTTTAATTTGCGACGTTGCTACTTGTCAATTTTAGCTTCAACAATGTTTTAAAACATTATCCCTTGCGATGGTGCCACATTCCCTTTAATTCGCCATCTGTCTTTGTATTCTTTTTTTACACTTTATCTTAAGAGTGTAAAATTGAGTATAAGATTTAGTATTTTAAACACACAAACGAATGTAATTGCTCACACTAAACTCTGCACATATTTTATAACAAGTATATGTAATTTAAAAAATGACAACATATACCTGTCAAAAATATATATACAATAACTATATATATATATATATATTAAAAATAATATATTATATATATTATATATATAATATTAATATATATATATATATATATATAATATATATAGATATATATATAAAATATATATATATATATAATATATATATATATATATATATATATATATATATATATATATATAATATATATATATATATATATATATATATTATATATATTATATATATATATATATATACATTATATATATATATTATATATATATATATATATTATATAGGTCAGCGTTTAGTATAACCGTCATATATATACTTAAAAACTATTAATGCTACAGTAAAACGGAATACATTGGTGGGAATGCTGGTCCAATTTTAGTGCGGAAAATGTAAAAAAAAAAAAAAAAAAAAAAAAAAAAAATATATATATATATATATATATATATATCTCAAAAACTACAATAGCTACAGCGAAAAGGAATACATTTTTGGAATCCTGGTAAAATTTCACATAGGAAAATGTAAAAAAAATAAAAAAATAAAAAATAAATTATGTATAATTAATTTATATATAATATATATATATATTTAGAGACCTTTTATTGGTTTCTCGTTAAAATAAATAGTTTCTCGTTAAAATAAATAGACTTTCTATTAAATTTTGCTTTTTTTTTCACTAAAGAATACCCAAGGGTATACCGCCCCGATGGCAGGAGTCGGGGCTCTCGGCCTTCCGGGGAACTACGGGGTAGGACTAATTCCCCCCCTCCGGGGAGGGTCTCCGGAACCCCCGCTCTTTGGTATTTGGGTGTCGCGGGGGTTCCTCCGCCCCTCCCCTACGGGGTATGGAAAACGTCCCCCCCTGTGTTCCCCGTCGGCTCGAGCCCCCTAGTGTGCCGTATAAAGCATTTTCCTATGTGAAATTTTACCAGGATTCCAAAAATGTATTTCTTTTTCGCTGTAGCTTTTTTTTTTTTTTGAGATATATATATATATTTTTTTTTTTTTTTTTTTTTTTTACATTTTCCGCACTAAAATTGGACCAGCATTCCACCAATGTATTCCGTTTTACTGTATTTTTTTTTTTTTTTTTTTTTTATATGACGGATATACTAAAACGCTGTCCATATATATATATATATATATAATATATAATATATATATTATATATATATGGATATATATATATATTATATATATATATATATATAATATATATATATATATAGTATATATAATATATATATATATATTATATTAAATATATTATATATAGATCAAAATATTGGGTATATAGACAATATAAATATATGTATAATATACTGTAGCTCTTAGAATTTCATATATATATATTATATTATATATATATATATATATATATATATATTATATATATATATATAATTATATATATATATAATATATAATATATATCATATATATATATATATATATATATATATTATGCGTAACTACCGAAGAGTTCACGCATGTAACTAGAAAAATATAACAGCTACACGAAAATTATATAATTTTATTAACAGGGAGACATTTTTACAGCGGAAATTAAAAAAAAATAAAATAAATAAGCATTTTCACTAACTTTAAATTTTTAAAAATGTAATGAAAAATTATACAGTTTTTTTTGAGAATTCGAAGATGCCACTTACTCCGACTGAGCACGCAAGGTGCCAAATGTTGAATTTTTTTTTGAAACTAACGAAATACCCTCGGAAACAAGAACGATGGATAGAGTCAGGGTTTCTCGGCCTACCGGGGGAAGACGGGGGGGACTTCGTCCCCCCTTTGTCCCTCCGTCGGCTCGAACCCCCTAAAAAAGGCATATAAAAAGAAAAAATAACAGTTTCCCAAAGCGTAAAAAAAAAAATGTGAGTATTTGGCACCTTTTTGCTGTCGAGACACTAATGCACGTTTCAGGTCATCAAAGCGTTACAATTGCCAGGTGTAAGATTACAAATAATTTAAGCTGCTTATAATAAATATGACAATAAATAATTTTTTCTTGTGTACTTCGAAGAAATTACTTGCTGAAATCAAAAATGTTTATTTATTTTCCTGTAGATGTTATTATGAGTTTTCTAGTTACATGCCTGAACTCTTCGGGATGCTGGCCTATATATGCTATATATATATATATATATTATATATATATAATATATTAGTATATATATATAATATTTATAATATGTAATATTTATATATATATATATATATATATATATATTATATATATATATATATATATTATATATATATATATAGATTGATATAATATATATATAGTATATATATATATATATATATATATAAAATATATATTATTATATATATATATATATATATAATATAATATATATATATATATATATATATTATATATATATATATTATATATATAATATATATATATATATATATAATATATATAATATACTGTATAATATATATAATATATATATATATATTATTTATATTATATATATATATATATATATATAATATATATATAATATATATATATATATATATAATATTATATACTATAATAAAGAATATATATATAATATTATATCTTTTCTTTACCTTCTCACCCCCTGGCCACCCTGTCTTCAGGGACCCCACACTGCTTCAAGGTACCCCGCCACCTCGGCCGGTCTCCTCCATAGATCTACCAGGGCTGAGATGTTCCAGATTACTCTGGGTTGAGAGTTAGAAAGACGGGTCAGAAGGAAGTGAGAGACTGTTTCAGGGGCCAAGTTACAATTTGGACAAGTGTTTGAAATGGCTTGGTTTAAATTGAATCTCTGTGTTTGTAGTATTGTAATTTAGGGTGTTGGCCGCATCTTAGTTTGGCCAAGGATGATTTTTGCATGGATCTAGAGAGCGATGTTGAAATTCTGGAGTTATTTATTACTTATATACTATATATATATATATATATAATATATATATATATATAATATAATATATATATGATAATATTATATTCTATATATATATACCATATATATATTATATATTATTATATACTATACTATATAAATATATTATATATATAATATATATATATTATATATATATATTACTATATATATATTATATATATATATATATATATTATAATTATAGGTATTAATATATAATTATTAATTAATATATATATATGATATATATATAATATAATAATTAAATATTATATTATAATATATATATAATATTATATATATATTAAATATATTATAATAATTAATATATATAATATATATAATATATTATATATATAATATTAATTATTAATATTATATATTAACATATATATATTATAATTATATATATATTATATATTATATAATATAATATATATTATATAATTATATATATATTATATTAAATATAATAATATATATAAATATATATATATTAATAATATATATAATATTTATAATATTAAATTTATAATATATATATATATATTAATAGTTAATATATAATATAATATATATATATAAAAAAAGAAATTTAAAAGTATAATTTTCATTAATTTATATAGTTATAATTTAATTACTATAAATTTGCAGTTTATTTATATTATAATTTTTTTCCAAGTACAAATTAAATAATGAGAGAATAATTTTTTATGTAAAAAGTTATTATAATAAATTGTTAATAACGTATTTTAGAAATATTATTAATTATTATTTACCAGTAAATATATATAAATTATTATATAAAACATTGGTAAATAAAAACTATTGTAAAATAATATCTTATAACTTATTATATTAAATAATATTTTAATGATAGAATAATAATTAATTATGTTATTTTTTATACTCTTTTTTTTTTTTCTTTTATTCCCCTATTTCTTTTATTCGTACTCGTTTGTTCATGCCCTTCATTACCTACTTATATTTATATTTCCTTTAATATATAATAATGTTGTGTTTTTAATTTCCGATTTTCCCATTATTTATTTATTTCGTTTTGGTTTAGTATCTTTTAGTTAAGTGACATTAATTAATACATAATTGATAGTTATATTTGGATTGCAATTTTATTTCTTTCATATTTTGCACGGTCCCATTTAGCGTCCGCTATGTCCTTAGGCTTTAGAAATCAATCTTAAATCTGCCTATTATTTCCAAATTTAGTGCTTGGACTACTATTTTTTATGCTTTTTTTATTTTCTTTTATACTTTATGCGAAACGGGTCTCATTTATCGTTTGCTAATTTATTTCTTGGGGCGTTCTATTCAATTTTTGTCCTTTTGCGATTTACGGCGTTCTAATTATTTTTTCATTCCTTTTTTATTTATTTTCATTGCGCACTGTCTTCTTTTGCGCGCTATTCTTAGATGCTTATTTTTGTCCTTATTCCGATTTACGCGTTCCACTTATTTTTCATGCCTTTTTATTTTTTTTTTGTTCGCACGGTCTTATTTTGCTAGCTATTCCTTAGGCGTTCCACTCAATTTTTTGTCCTTATTCCGATATACGCGTTCTACTTATTTTTCATGCATTTTTA
>JABUQX010048686.1:0-7500 GCA_015478945.1 Trachelipus rathkii | reverse complement strand
TTATATATCATTAAATATATTTTGGATATAATATATATAATATATATATGTTATTTATATAATATATATATATATATAATATTGATATACTATAATATTTTATATATATAGTATATAATTTTAATTTTTTATTTTTATATATATTATATATATATATATATATATATATTCACATACATAAATATATTATATAGAAATACTTTTTATAATATATATTATATATTATATCATATATATATATATTATTATTTATATAATATATTTATATATAAATAAAATATATATTATATATATATATTATATATTATATATATATATATCATATAGTTATATATATACTATATATAAGTATCATATATATATATATATTATATAATTAATATGAATATATATAATATATATATATATGGCAAATGACCTTTTCGGTTTGAATAAGTTATTTTGGGTTTAAATAAAAAATGAATTATTTTGTAGGAAATAACGTAGATAATACTTTTCCATTTTTAAAATATTATTAAAATTAAATTGATTAAATTAAATTAAATAATCTTATAAAAATAGTTAAAAATAGTTAAATATACATTAATCTATTAAAATAGTCAATGCTTACGTAAATTGAAAAATGCAGACGAATCGAAAATAAAAAAATCTTTCATTAAATATTAACAATAAATGCATGGCACATTAATATTTTCTACGATTTGTTACTCTCTTAACTCTGATCAATGAGTAGTTGAAAATGAAAAAATATTAGTTAAGAAAAGAACCCGCAACATAAATTTTGTTTATAATTGTTTTTTTTTCACTATCTCCATTTATATAAGTAACTATTTTGAATAAAATATATAATTTACGACATTTCTTGCAAAATAAAAATTGATAAACAAATAAGTAAATAAATTAATAATTAAATACTAATAGAAAATTTTAAGTTAAACAATCACTAGCTTTTGATCAAATCAAAAATAACCTATATTTAATTATAGTATATATATATATATATACTCAATTTATATTCATATATTTTAATATATAGTATATATATAATAATATTATTATAATATAAATATATATATTATAATATATATAACTATATTATATATATATTAAGTATATATTATTATATATATACTATTAATTTTAAAACTGTACATCTTAATATATAATATAATATATGTACTAATAAATATACTACTTTTTATATACTATTAATAGTATATAATATCTATACTATATTATATTCAAATATATACTATATATATATATATATTATTATATATTATAATACTTAATATTATATATATATCTATATATATAATATTAATATATATGTTATATATATATATATATATTATATAATATAAATATATAATATTATATATATACTATATATATATATTATATTATATACTTATATAATTATATTATATAATATATATATAAATATATATATATATATATATATATATATATATATATATATATATATATATTAATATATATATATAATATATATATATATATATTAATATATATATATATATATTAATATATTAGAATTATATATAATGTATATATGCAATTTTTTAGATAAGCAGGCAATAAAAAGTACTTGAAACATTTAGAATTGTAATTAAGTTTCTAAGATATTTCCTAACGCTACTAAATCAAAATTATTTTATAAAAATGTTATTATATATAATTATTATATTATATATATTATATATATTAATATATTATATTATTTATATATAATCCCATAGGTATAATAATATATGTATTAAATAATATTATATATATAGATATATATATATAAGTATTATTATTTATTATTACATATCTATCTACCTATCTATATATATCCCGCCTGTACTAAAAGCTGACATCAATGTAACTCGAGAAAGGCAGCACCTACAGTGCTGATTTGGATATTCAGCAGAAAATTTAAGAAATGGGTGGTTAATTCATTTAATATAATTATTACTATATTATATACCCTACTAATATATATATACATATATAGTATTATCTATAGATTTATATATAGATAGTATTATATATAGAAATTAGTATATCTATAATAGTAACTATATATATATCAGCTTCCGGCCGGCTCCGTGCGTCGAAAACTTTTTCGAGGCTCAGGCCTAAATAAACACATTATAAACATGTGGGTATCATATTATATGATATCAGCTATGTAGAAAACGATATATGTTCAGATCGTGGGATGTTTGAACACTCACAAGTACACAAAAATTATATTAATAACTCTTTATTATTATATATATATAGTATATCTATATAGTTATTTATATATTATTATATTTAATATTAGTAAGTAATAATATTATATGAGGATAAATTTTATTATAATATAATACCTATATATGAAAATGATATTCTTTGTGTTTACTTACATTTATTTATAAAGAAGATCAAATGTCTTCCTTTTTTGATATGGGTTTCATAATATTTCATAAATTCAGCTCACTGTTTTGCACATATTCTTAACATGTTTTGGAATTTTATAGGCCTACGAAGCACTCAAACTAGGTAAGAATTATAACACGCTCATTTTTACATGAAAAACTTAAATCGAATACCAAGTAAACTACACAATTAGTAAACCATGTCCAACAGCTCAATTTTATTAAAAAACACACGAAATCAGTTAATAAAATTCACAATATTTAATAAATAATCATGAAAAAGCGTATTATTACTAACTCCACAAAGATACATTCCCACTAATAACAGCAAAATACAATTTGTCTGCCTAGGCAAAATTTAATAAGGTAGCCTAGAGACTGGACTTCACCAAGCGAGTTAACTTTGCAGCTTTTGATTGCAAGAATGAGCATTTTGACTTTTTATTGAAAATTACTAAATAATAAGCTTCGGACATTATAAGAGTAATGATTCAAGTTTAGCTTAAAATTATTAATTAGTTAATTTTAATATTATTATATTATTATTATTCTTGCTAATGTAATTATAATTTTATTTATAAAAAAAAATGACTGCTCACAAGGAGTCAGAAAGCAATTACAGAGCTTGCAGTTAGAGCTAAAGAAAACGTAATGATTTTTTTAACTCGGCAAATGAATGTTCCCGCTGATCGCTTATACTTTAAAATGGATAAATCGAGTTGAAATTTTGAGAGGCCGCATCAACAGGTCCCTGTCGAACGAAATGTATATATTATATTATATTATATATTAATAATATATATTATATTAATATTAATTTATATATATTATATATTAATATATATATATACTATATTAAATTATAATTATATTAAATATATAATTATATATACTATTATTGCTGACTTTTTCTAATATTTTTATTTGGATTCCACTTAAAGGCAGTAGGCGCTTGCCTACTCTAGCCCTACCCCGAAGCCGCCATGATATAATTAGATATATATATAATATAATATATATATATATATATATTATATCTAATTTAATACATAATAATTATATATAAATATATATATATATTATATATATATTAATATTATATATACTATATTATATAATATATATACTATGTATAATTTATATTTTAAGAATGGGTTTTAATTTTTTTTATTTATTTTAGTTAATGGTTTTAATTTTTTATTTTTTTTTTTTTTTGCATTGTTTATGTCGGAAATATTTTAAAAAAAAAATAAAGTTTATTTTCCCTCATTTAGCGGGGGCTCGAGGTATTACTTTAGTTAAAGTAATACAAAAGTGTTAAAGGTAAGTAAAATTATTCTTTTTTTTTTAAACTAAAGGATACCCCACGGGTAAACCGCAAACATGGCAGGAGTCGGGGTCTCTCGGCCTTCCCCGGTGGTGACGACGGGGGGACTTCGTCCCTCTCCCTCTGTCCCCCGTCGGCTCGATCCCCCTAGAATATTAGAATAAAATAATTTTTTTCTTAAAATTATTTCCGAACGAATTATTGTCAAGTGAAAAAAAACATTGAAAACCCTCCTTAAAAGTTTATCTAAGCAATTCCAATATATATTTTGTTTTCACTGTAAGGGCTGCGTTCTACGATACTTATCATGATGTCAGCTTTAGACACTCATGAACCTTATTATTATTATATTATTCTTATTATTATTATTATTATTATTATTATTAATTATTATTTATTATATTATTATATAATTATTATTATTATTATTTCCGATTATTACTTAAATTATTGTTGTATTGTTATTTGTATTATATTTTGTTACTTTTTAATTAATTTTAATTATATATTATTATTTATTATTATTATGTATTATTTTATTAATTATTATTTTTATTTTATTTATTATATTAAATTATTATTATTATCTAGTATTACAAAAGTAGAAAATTACAGGTTATATAAAAATAATAAATAAATAAATACCGTCTGAAAGTAATATATTCCTTTAAAAACATGCGAAGCTCATAATAAGCGTAATAGAAATGTCCGTTTTTGCCAAAAATCGGACTCAAAACCAAAGTCCTATACCGCTATTCAATAGCCTAGCTTAAGTAAAAAGTGTTTGCATTAAACGGTTTATGTCAGAAGTTTATAAAAACCAGTCACTCCAACAAATATCATGCCTGCGTATCTGGGAATACATTTGGCCAAATTATACCTATATATATATATATATATATACTACTTATATATATTTTTAATATATAATATATATAGTATATATATAGTACTATAAACACAGGTAATATATATTCTAATACTATATATATATATATATATATATATATAATATATATATTTATATTATATATATATATATATATATATATATATTATATATCTAATCATTACTACTACTATATTATAAATAAGTATAATTACTCTATATATATATATATGCATATATTATATATATATATATGTAATAACTATATATTTATATATATGAAAGCGGTGCTTCCCGGAGGTAAGGTGTTCTAAATTTCGCACAATATAAGAATTAAAGATTAGTTAAATATAAAAAAATGTTTTATTATATTAGGTTATGACCACAAAAGCTACGTTAGTCATAGTAGATACTCTCGAATTCTCCTAAGATGTTAGATCTTCTCTCTGCTCTCTCCTCTCTCTCGTCTCTCTTCTCAATCTACTTCATCGTCTCCATCTCCTTTTCATTTTATTCTTGTACACATTTTATAGATTCCCTTTCGTTTCCTCTCCTCTCTTGTTTTTACTGTTTTTTGCTTTCATTTTTTAATTCCACCATTTGCCTGTATTCTGTTTTCTTCCTCTTCTCTCTCTTCTCTCTCTCTCTCTCGGCTTCTACTCTCTCTCTCTCTCTCTCTCTCTCTACTCTCTTCTCTCTCTCGTCTCTCTCTCTCTCTCTCTCTCTCTCTCTCTCTCTCTCCTCTCTCTAAATATCAAAACAATGTTATATTATTGTTCAGATAAGCCATGATGAATGAAAATACATTACATCAATTGTTTTTATTTATTATACTTATCCTCTCGTTTAATTCTGGAGTTAACTTGTAGATAATAAATCATAATGATAATGTACTCTTTCTCTAGAACTGAAGCATGAAAGTATACCCAGAAGAGAAAGCATGGACGAACGCCATTATGCATGTGTTAAGTTATTCATAACGGACTGTAGTAAAATAATTAATCCGGAAGATAGTTTCTGAGCTCCACACCATCTGAAAGACACTTTAGCAAAACAATTCTTAGATTTTGTTAGTCTTGTTAGACTAGTAATAAAAAGAATTTGCTCTCAGATCTTGAGCCGTCATATTTATTTAATACTTGTGCAATGTAAAGTAAAGCATCGTACATATGCAAATAATGAACATGAGGACATAAATAATGTTTACGCATTTTGTAACGGAAGCGCTAATGCCGAAAGGCGTGAATATGCAGCTAGATTTTCCAACAGAAGATTGATAAACAAAATGACATTTACATTAACATTTCAAATGTTATGGAAAACCGTTTCGTGTAGTGTGATATCACTCAATAATGGAGTATTGGCTCCATTACAAAAATGGACGATGAGCGAACACCATATTACGTTATTTCAATCAAACTGCCTCAAAAAGCGGATGAAGAGCCCTTCATGAACTGGAAATTCCTTCTACGGATTTTAGGAAAACCCTTTCAGATGTTATTGCAGAAAATATTACAAATGATGGTTTACACACAACCTTTTGTGTATGGTTTCTAAATCAAGCTCTAACTGATGAGCACTTTACACAAATAATTCTATGGACAGATGAAGCAGTCTATGCAAGGAAAAGTTTTTTTAAACAATGGAATAGTCATGTATGTTCAAATGAAAATCAGCATACAATTCGGCAGCATATCTTCCATTACGAATTCTATGTTGCTTGGGATATTAAACGATGTCATAATTGGTCCGCATTTTCTCCCAAATTGTTAGATCGCCGACACATTTCTTAACTTAATGAAATTAAACGGTCTGTTACCCCTGAGGTTGAATTCATGGTTTCAATTTGATGGTTGTTCTGCTCACTACGGCGGAGGCCCTCGACAATGGCTTGACCGTTATCTTGCAGGACAATAGATTGACCGTGGTAGACCTTTATCGTGGCCAGCATTTTCACCTGACCTAACACCATTAAACTTCCTTGCTTGTGGTGCCTTGAAACAGAAGTGGTATAGAACACCTGTTGATAACCTTCAAACGTTACAAGGAAGAATATTTCAAGCCTGCGAAGAGGCAACACCTGAAGAGTGTTTTGTTGTTGGGAGATTCAATGCTTGTCTCCATTGGAAAGGTTATCAGTTCGAACAATATTTATAACTTCTGTGAATATACCATCTTTATTCTCTACTACTACTACTACTACTACTACTACTACAACTACTACTACTACTACTACTACTACTACTACTACTATACTACTATACTAACTACTACTACTACTACTACAACTACAACAACAACTACTACTACTACTACTACTACAACTACAACAACAACTACTACTACTACAGCTGCTACTGCTGCTACTACTACTACAGCTGCTACTGCTGCTACTACTACTAATACTACTACTACTAGTACTACTTTTGTTAATGCTGATAATAATAATAATGATAATTATAATACTATTAATAAATATAATAATTTAATAATAAATAATTAATAATATACATAATAATTTAATAAATTAATTAATAATATATAATAATAATAATAATCGAATAATAATAATAATAATAATAATAATAATAATAATAATAATAATAATAATAATAATAATAATAATAATAATAATAATAATAATAATAATAATAATAATAATAATAATAATAATAATAATAATAATAATAATAATAATAATAATGTATTCCTGTTTTTATTTTATTAGGACATAGTGTGCAGTTTTATGCACACTATTCTTTCAATGAGAACATTACATATTATGAATAATAATATTTGCATTCATAATATTTAGTGTTTTCTAGACCTGTCGTTTCATAAGGTTGGTTGTG
>JABUQX010048685.1:0-26451 GCA_015478945.1 Trachelipus rathkii | reverse complement strand
AACCTATTTCGTAAAATGCGGACATGAAAAATGTCCAAAAAAAATTATATAGGAATATTTGTTAATTCGCAGGCAGGCAGGCAGGCAGAGCAGGCAGGAGCCAGGGCAGGCAGGCAGGCAGGGCAGGCAGGCAGCAGGCAGGCAGGCAGGCAAGCAAGCAGGTTGGCAGATAGTCAGGCAGTCAGGCAGGCAGGCAGGCAGGCAGGCAGGAAGGCAGGCAGGCAGGCAGGCAGGAGGGCAGGCAGGCAGGCAGGCAGGCAGGCAGGCAGGCAGGCAGGCAGGCAGGCAGGCAGGCAGGCAGGCAGGCAGGCAGGCAGGCAGGCAGGCAGGCAGGCTAAAACCTTTTTTGCCTGCATTTTTCATATCCCATTTTACTAATAGGTTTTAGCCTGCCTGCCTGCCTGCCTGCCTGCCTGCCTGCCTGCCTGCCTGCCTGCCTGCCTGCCTGCCTGCCTGCCTGCCTGCCTGCCTGCCTACCTGCCTGCCTGCCTGCCTGCCTGCCTGTATGCCTTCCAATAACAAATATTTCTATATATATTTTCTATACATTTTTCATGTCCCATTTTACGAATAGGTTTTAGCCTGCCGGTCTGCCTGCCTGCTTGCTTGCCTGCCTGCCTGCCTGCCTGCCTGCCTGCCTGCTTGCCTGCGAATAACAAATATTTCTATATATTTTTGGACATTTTTCATGTCCCTTTTTTCGAATAGGTTTTAGCCTGCCTGCCTGCCTGCTTGCCTGCCTGCCTGCCTGCGTGCCTGCCTGCCTGCCTGCCTGCCTGTCTGGGAATAACAAATATTCCTATATATTTTTGGGACATTTTTCATGTCCCATTTTACGAATAGGTTTTAGCCTGCCTGCCTGCCTGCCTGCCTGCTGCCTGCCTGCCTGCCTGCCTGCCTGCCTGCCTGCCTGCCTGCCTGCCTGCCTGCCTGCCTGCCTGCCTGCCTGCCTGCCTGCCATTCCTCTCTGCCTGCCTGCCTACCTGCCTGCCTGTCTGAATGCCTGCCTGTGGTTATTTCAATGAACTGCCTTTCTGCCTCCTGCCTGCCTGCCTGCCTGACTGCCTGCCTGCCTGCCTTGCCTGCCCTCCTGCCTGCCTGCCTGCCTGCCGCCTGCCTGCCTGCCTGCCCCCTCTTTGTCAGCGTCCCGCCTCTCTGCCTGCCTGCCCTCCCTGCAGGCCTGCCTGCCTGCCTGCCTGCCTGCGTTGCTGCCTGCCTGCCTGCAAAATATTTCCTATAGGCAGGCAGGGAGGCAGGCAGGCAGGCAGGCATGCAGGCAGGCAGGCAGGCAGGCAGGCAGGCAGGCAGGCAGGCAGGCAGAGGCAGGCAGGCAGGCAGGCTGGCTAGAACCTGTTCGTAAAATGGGACATGAAAAATGTCCCAAAAATATATAGGAATATTTGTTATTCGCAGGCAGGCAGGCAGGCAGGCAGGCAGGCAGGCAGGCAGGCAGGCAGGCAGGCAGGCAGGCAGGCAGGCAAGGCAGGCAGGCAGGCAGACAGGCAGGCAGGCAGGCAGGACAGGCAGACGGGCGAGGCAGGCAGGCAGGCAAGGAAGGCAGGCAGGCAGGCATACAGGAGGCAGGCAGGCAGGCAGGTAGGCAAGGCAGGACAGGCAGGCAGGAGGTAGGGCAGTCAGGCGAGGAGGGCAGACAGGCAGGCAAGGCAGGCAGGCAGGCAGCAGGAGGCAGGCAGGCAGGGCAGGCAGGCAGGCAGGCAGTAGGCAGGCAGGCAGGCAGAGTCAGGCAGGCTAAAACCTTTTTTTTTTTAAAAAAACTATCACAAAATGGACGACATAAAATTATATAGGATATTTGTTACTTGCAGGCAGGCAGTTAGGCAGGCAGGCAGGCAGGCAGGCAGGCAGGCAAGCAAGCAGGCAGGCAGGCAGACAGGCAGGCAGGCAGGCAGGCAGGCAGGCAGGCAGGCAGGCAGGCAGGCAGGCAGCAGGCAGGCAGGAGGGAGGCAGGCAGGCAGGCAGGCAGGCAGGCAGGCAGGCAGGCAGGCAGGCAGGCAGGCAGGCAGGCAGGCAGGCAGGCAGGCAGGCAGGCAGGCAGGCAGGCAGGCAGGCAGGCAGGCAAACAGGCAGGAGGAGGGCAGGCAGGCAGACTAGCAGGCAGGCAGACAGGCATGGAGGTTGTTAGGCAGGCAGGCAGGCATTCATGCAGGCAGGCAGGCAAGGCAGGCAGGCAGGCCTGCAGGCAGGCAGGCAGCAGGCAGGCAGGCAGGCAGGCAGGCAGGGAGGCAGGCAGGCAGGCAGGCAGGCAGGCAGGCAGGCAGGCAGGCAGGCTAAAAAACCTATTCGTAAAATGGGACATGGAAAAGTCCAAAAAATATATAGGAAATATTTCTTATTCGCAGGCAAGCAGGCAGGCAGGCAGGCAGGCAGGCAAGCAAGCAGGCAGGCAGACAGGCAGGCTAAAACCTTTTCGTAAAATGGGACATGAAAAATGTCCCAAAAATATATAGGAATATTTGTTATTGGAAGGCAGGCAGGCAGGCAGGCAGGCAGGCAGGCAGGCAGGCAGGCAGGCAGGCAGGCAGGCAGGCAAGCGAGGCAGGCATTGCAGGCAGGCAGGCAGGCAGTAGGCAGGTCAGACAGGCAGGCAAGGAGGTAGGCAGGCAGGCAAGGAGGCAGACAGGCAGGCAGGCAGGCAGGCAGGCAGCAGGCAGGCAGGCAGGCAGGCAGGCAGGCAGGTAGGCAGGCAGGCAGGCAGGCAGGCAGGCTAAAACCTTTTTTTTTTTTTAAAAACTATTCATAAAATGGGACATGAAAAATTATATAGGAATATTTGTTACTCGCAGGCAGGCAGTTAGGCAGGCAGCAGCAGGCAGGGCAGGCAGGCAAGCAAAGGGCAGGCAGGCAGGTGCAGACATGCAGATCCAGGGAGTCAGGCAAAGAGGCAGGAAGGACAGGCAGGCAGTCAGGCAGGCAGGCAGGAAGGCAGGCAGCAGGCAGGCAGGCAGGCAGGCAGGCAGGCAGGCAGGCAGGCAGGCAGGCAGGCAGGCAGGCAGGCAGGCAGGCAGGCAGGCAGGCAGGCAGGCAGGCAGGCAGGCAGGCAGCAGGCAGGCAGCAGGCTGCCAGGCAGGCAGGCAGGCAGGCCAGCAGGCAGGGCAGCTGGCAGGCAGGCAGGCACATAACACCTATTCGTAAAATGGGACATGAAAAAAGTCACAAAAATATATAGAAAATATTTCTTATTCGCAGCAAGCAGGCAGGCAGGCGGCCGGCAGCATGGCAGGCAAGCAGGCAAACAGGCAGGCAGACAGGCAGGCTAAAACCTTTTCGTAAAATGGGACATGAAAAAAATGTCCCAAAAAAATAGGAATTTTTGTTATTGGCAGGCAGGCAGGCAGGGGAGGGCAGGCAGGCAGGCAGGCAAGCAGGCAGGCAGGCAGGAAGGCAGGCAGGCAGGCAGGCAGGCAGGCAGGCACGCAGGGCAGGCAAGGCAGGCAGGCAGGCAGGCAGGCAAACAGGCAGGCGGAGCGCGGCAGGCAGGCAGGCAGGCAGGCAGGCAGGCAGGCAGGCAGGCAGGCAGGCAGGCAGGCAGGCAGGCAGGCAGGCAGGCAGGCAGGCAGGCAGCCAGGCAGGCAGGCAGGCAGGCAGGCAAGGCAGGCAGGCAGGCAGGCAGGCAGGCAGGCAGGCAGGCAGGCTAAAAACCTATTCGTAAAATGGGACATGAAAATGTCCAAAAAAATATAGGGAATATCTTGTTATTAACATAGCGCAGCAGGCAGGAGGCAGGAGGCAGCAGGCATGCAGGGCGGCAGCAGGCAGGCAGGCAGGCAGGCCGGCAGGCAGGCAGGAGGGCAGGCAGGCATTCAGGCAGGCTAAAACCTATTCGTAAAATGGGACATGAAAAATGTCCCAAAAAATATATAGGAATATTTGTTATTCGCAGGCAGGCAGGCAGGCAGGCAGGCAGGCAGGCAGGCAGGCAGGCAGGCAGGCAGGCAGGCAGGCAGGAGGCAAGCTGGGCAAGCAAGCGGTTGGGCGATAGTCAGCAGTCAGGCAGGCAGAGAGGGGCAAGGCAGGCAGGAAGGCAGGCAGCAGGGAAAGCGGAGGGGAGGCAGAAGGCAGGCAGCAGCAGGCAGGCAGGCAGGCAGGCAGGCAGGCAGGCAGGCAGGCAGGCAGGCAGGCAGGCTAAAACCTTTTTTGCCTGCATTTTTCATATCCCATTTTACTAATAGGTTTTAGCCTGCCTGCCTACCTGCCTGCCTGCCTGTTTGCCTGCCTGCCTGCCTGCCTGCCTGCCTGCCTGCCTGCCTGCTGCCTGCCTGCCTACCTGCCTGCCTGCCAGCCTGCCTGCCTGTATGCCTTCCAATAACAAATATTTCTATATATTTTTGGGACATTTTTCATGTCCCATTTTACGAATAGGTTTTAGCCTGCCGGTCTGCCTGCCTGCTTGCTTGCCTGCCTGCCTGCCTGCCTGCCTGCCGGCCTGCTTGCCTGCGAATAACAAATATTTCTATATATTTTTGGACATTTTTCATGTCCCTTTTTTCGAATAGGTTTTAGCCTGCCTGCCTGCCTGCCTGCTTGCCTGCCTGCCTGCCTGCGTGCCTGCCTGCCTGCCTGCCTGCCTGTCTGGGAATAACAAATATTCCTATATATTTTGGGACATTTTTCATGTCCCATTTTACGAATAGGTTTTAGCCTGCCTGCCTGCCTGCCTGCCTGCCTGCCTGCCTGCCTGCCTGCCTGCCTGCCTGCCTGCCTGCCTGCCTCGCCTGCCTGCCTGCCTGCCTGCCTGCCTGCCGCCTGCCTGGCTTGCCTGCCTGTCTGCCTGCCTGCCTTGGCTTCTTGCCTGCCTGCCTTCCTGCCTGCTACCCCTGCCTGCCTCCCTACTTGACTCTCTTCCTGCCCTGCCTGCCTGCCTGCCTGCCTGCCTGCCTGCCTGCCTGCCTGCCTGCCTGCCTGCCTGCCTGCCTGCCTGCCTGCCTGCCTGCCTGCCTGCCTGCCTGCCTGCCTGCCTGCCTGCCTGCCTGCGAATAACAAATATTCCTATAGGCAGGCAGGGAGGCAGGCAGGCAGGCAGGCATGCAGGCAGGCAGGCAGGCAGGCAGGCAGGCAGGCAGGCAGGCAGGCAGGAGGCAGGCAGGCATTCAGGCAGGCTAAAACCTATTCGTAAAATGGGACATGAAAAATGTCCCAAAAAATATATAGGAATATTTGTTATTCGCAGGCAGGCAGGCAGGCAGGCAGGCAGGCAGGCAGGCAGGCAGGCAGGCAGGCAGGCAGGCAGGCAAGGCAGAGCAGGTGGCAGATAGTCAGGCAGTCAGGCAGGCAGGGCAGGCAGGCAGGCAGGAAGGAAGGCAGGCAGGCAGGCAGGGAGGGGGGTGAGAAGGGCAGGCAGGGAGGCAGGAGGCAGGCAGGGGGCAGGCAGGCAGGCAGGCTAAAACCTTTTTTGCCTGCATTTTTCATATCCCATTTTACTAATTTTACTAATTTTACTAATTTTTACTAATAGGAGGGCAGGCAGGAAGGCAGGCAAGCAGGCAGGCAGACAGGCAGGCAGGCAGGCAGGCAGGCAGGCTAAAAACTATTCATAAAATGGGACATGAAAAATTATATAGGAATATTTGTTACTCGCAGGCAGGCAGTTAGGCAGGCAGGCAGGCAGGCAGGCAGGCAGGCAAGCAAGCAGGCAGGCAGGCAGGACAGGCAGGCAGGCAGGCAGGCAGGCAGGCAGGCAGGCAGGCAGGCAGGCAGGCAGGCAGGCAGGCACGCAGGCAGGCAGGCAGGCAGGCAGGCAGGCAGGGCAGGCAGGCAGGCAGGCAGGCAGTGCATTGAAATAACCACATATCGAAGCAACAGGCAGGCAGCAGGGCAGGCAGGCAGGACAGGCAGGCAGGAAGGCAGGCAGGCAGGCAGGCAGGCAGGCAGGCAGGCAGGCAGGCAGGCAGGCAGGCAGGCTAAAACCTAATCGTAAAATGGGACATTGAAAATTAATAGCGAACTATTTGTTACTCGCAGGCAGGCAGTAGGCAGGCAAGCAGGCAGGGCAGGCAGGCAGGCCAGGCAATGGCCAGGCAGCCAGGCAGGCAAGGCAGGCAAGGCAGGCAGCTTGGCAGGCCAGGCAGGTAGACCATCCAGGCAGCTAGCGCAGCAACCAATAAAAATATTAGCGCCCGCAGGCAGGCAGGCAGGCAGGCAGGCAGGCAGGCAGGCAGGCAGGCAGGCAGGCAGGCAGGCAGGCAGGCAGGCAGGCAGGCAGGCAGGCAGGAGGCAGGCAGGCAGGCAGGGCAGGCAGGCAGGGCAGGCAGGCAGGCAGGGCAGGCAGGGTAGGCAGGGCAGGCAGGCAGCGCAAGGAGGTAGGGGCAGGCAGGCAAGGAGGCAGACCAGGCAGGCAGGCAGGAGGCAGGCAGCAGGCAGGCAGGCAGGCAGGGCAGCAGGCAGCTTAAAACCTTTTTTGCCTGCAATTTTTCATATTCCCATTTTACTAACTACGGTTTTAGCCTGGCCTCCTACCTGCTGCCTGCCTGCCTGCCTGCCTGCCCTACCTGCTGCCTGCCTGCCTGCCTGCCGGCCAGCAGCAGAGGCAGACAGGCCAGGCAGGCACGGCAGGCAGGCAGCAACAAGCAGGTAGGCAGGCAGGCAAAAGGCGAGAGCAGGCGGCAGGCGCAGACCAGGCAAGAGACAGGCAGGAAGGCAGGCAGGCAGGCAGGCAGGCAGGCAAAACAACTATTTCATCCAAAATTGCGGACATGAAAAAATACTATAGGAACTATTTAGTTACTCGCAGCGGCAGGACAGTTAACGGCACAGGCAGGCAGGCAAGGCAGGCAGGCACAGGCAGGCAGGCAGGCCAAGCAAGCAGCGCAGGCAGCAGCAGGGCAGGCAGAGCAGGGCAGGCATGCACAGCAGGCAGGCAGACAAGGCAGGCACGGCAGGCAGGCAGCGCAGCGCAGGCAGGCAGGCAGGCTGGCAGAGCAGCCCGGCAGCCCTGGCAGCCCTCGGCCATCAGGCAGCAGCGCAACCGCAAGGCAGGCAGGCAGGCACGGCAGGGCCAGCAGCCAGGCAGGCCGGCACCGTGGCAGTCAGGCAAGCACGCCGGCAGGGCATGAGCTGGCAGGAAGGCCGGCAGGCAGGCAGAACGGCACGGAACCCAGCACCGAGCAGGCAAAGGGCAGCGCCAGGCAGGCAGCACCAGGACAGGCCAGCGCCAGGCAGGCAGGCAGGCAGCATGGCAGGCGAAGGCAGGGCAGGCAGAGGCAGCGCACGAGCGGCCCAGTCAGGCAGGCAGGCAGGTAGGCAGGCAGGCAGGCAGGCAAAGAACGCAGATAGGCCAGGCACGGACCACAGCGAGGCAGAGCAGGCAGGCAGGCAGCACGGCAGGCAAGCAACAGCGAGGATAGGCTAGGCACGGACAAGGGCGGCCAGGAGGCAGGGCAGGACAGGCAAGGACGGCAGGCAGAGAAGGCAGGCACACAGACGCCAGGCACGGCAACGGAGCAGGCTAAAAACTATTCATAAAATGGGACATGAAAAATTATATAGGAATATTTGTTACTCGCAGGCATTGCAGTTAAGGGCAGGGCAGGCAGGCAGGCAGGCCGCCAGGCAGGCAGGCAGGCAAGCAAGGCAGGCAGGCAGCAGAGGGCAGTATAGGAATATTTGTTATTCGCAAGCAGGCAGGCAGACAGGCCAGGCAGGCAGGCAGCCAGGCAGGGAGGCAGGCAGACTATTCATAAAATGGGACATGAAAAATTATATAGGAATATTTGTTACTCCTCACACGCAGACGCAGGCAGTTAGGCAGGCAGGCAGGCAGGCAGGCAGGCAGGCAGGCAGGCAGGCAAGGCAAGCAAGGCAGGGCAGGCAGACAGGCAGGGCAGGCAGCATGCAAGAACAGGCAGGCAGACAGGCAGGCAGGCCAGCAGGCAGCAGGCCACTACAGGCACGGCAGGCAGGCAGGGCGGCAGGCAGGCAGGCAGGCACGGCAGAGCAGGCAAGGGCAGGCCAGGCAGCGAAAAGGCACGGCAGGCAGCAGGCAGCGCAGGCCAGGCAGGCAAGCGCAGGCAGGCAGCAGAGAGGAAGGCAGGCAGGCAGGCAGGCAAGGGCAGGCAGGCAGCAGGCAGGCAGGGCAGCCAGGCAGGCAGGCACGCAGGCAGGCAGCTAAAACTATTACGTAAAAATGAGAGACATCGGAAAAAGCGCTTCCACAAAAAACTATATAGAAAAATACTTTCTCTATTCGCAGGACAAGCAGGCAGGCAGCAGGCCAGGCAAGGCCATGCAGGCAGGCAAGCAAGCAGGCACAGCCAGACAAGGCAAGGCCTAAAACCTATTGTAAAATGCGGACATGAAAAAGTCCCAAAAACTACCATAGAATATTTGTTACACACTCTTGTGGACATTTATCAAATGTCCCTTTTCGGAATAGCGTATTTAGCCTGCCTGCCTGCCTGCCTGCTGCCTGCCTGCCTTGCTTGCCTGCCTGCCTGCCCTGCTTGCCTGCCTAATAGGTTGCCTGCCTGCCTGCGAATAACAAATATTCCTATATATTTTTTGGGACATTTTTCATGTCCCATTTTACGAATAGGTTTTAGCCTAGCCCTGCACCTGCCTAAACTGCCTGCCTGCCTGGCCTGGACCTGCCTGCCTCGGACTGACCTGCCTGTCTGCACCTGCCTGCAACTGCTGAATGCCTGCTTGCCTTGCGCAATTAACAAATATTTCTATATATTTTTGGGAACCCCCCCCCCCCCCCCACCATTTTCTGTCCCTTTTTTCGATAGGTTTTAGCCTTGCCTGGCCTGCCTGCCTGCCTTGCCTGCTTGGCCTCGCCTGCCACTGCCTGCGTGCCGCCCCCTAGCCTGCCTGCTGCCTGCTCTCGGGCAATAACCAAATCATTCCTATATATTTTTGGGACATTATTTCATGTCCCATTTGGACGAATCTAAGCTTTTAGCCGCTGCACTGCCTTGCCTGCCTTCCTGCCTGACACCTGCGCCTGCCCTGCCTTGCCTGCCTGCCAGCCTGCCTGGCTGCCTGCCTACTGCCTTCCTGCCTGCCTGCGTGCCTGCTTGCCTCCCTGCCTGCCCTGCTGCCTGCGAATTAACCAAATATCCATATATTATTTCTTTGGAACATTTTTCATTCCCAATTTCACAAGTATCAGCCTCCACCAAGAAGTTTGCCTGATTTCTTGCTCAAAATTTTGCAACCTGCCTTACTGCCTATCCTTGCCTTCCTGCCTTGCCCTGCCTGCCTCTCCTGCTGCCTGCCCTGCCTCCCTGCCTGCCTGCCTGCCTCCTGCCTGCCTGCCTAGCACTGCTGCCTGCCTGCTGTCCTGACCTCGCCCTGCGACCTGCACCTGCCTGCCTCGCCCCATGCCTGCCTGCCTGCGCCTCCGCCACTACCATGCCTCAACCTGCCTGCCTCACCCCTGCACCCACTCTGGCCTCGCCTAGCCTGCCCCTGCCTAGCCAACCCATGACCTGCACCTGCCCTTGCACCTGTTTGCATGCCACTGCCTGCCTAGACCTGCCAATGCCTGCCCTTAGCCTCGCACTCTGCCTGCCCTCGCCAGCCTGCCACCCCCCCACCTACCTGCCTGCGCTGCCTCGCCTTGCCTGCCTGCCTGCACCTCCAATAAAAAACAAACTATTTCCATACTACTCAATCACACAATTTCCCTATACATCTTCTTCAACATACGTACCCATTTTCACGGATAGGATCTTTCTGCCTGCCGGATCTTGCCTGCCTCTTTGCTTGCCGCCTGCCTCGCCCTAGCCCTGCCTGCGCCTGCCCTCCGAATAGTCTGCTTGCCACTCTCGCGCACATAAACAAATATTTCTATATACTCTCTTTGACATTTTTCATTGTCCCTTTTTTCGATAGTTTAGCCTGCCTGCTGCCTGCCGCCTGCCTTGCCTGCCTTGCCTGCCTTCCTGCTTGGCCTGCCTGCCTGCCGCGTGCCCTGCCTCCCTGCCTGCCTGCCTGCCTGCGAATAACAAATATTCCTATATATTTTTGGACATTTTTCATGTCCCATTTTACGAATTATGCCTGCCTTCCTGCCTGCCTCCTTGCTGCCTGCCTGGCCTGGCCTGCCTGCCTTCCTAGCCTGCCTGCCTGCTGCCTGCCTGCCTGCTGCCTGCCTGCCTGCCTGCCTGCTGCCTGCCGCCTGCCTGCCTGCCTGCCTGCCTGCCTGCCTGCCTTGCCTGCCTGGCTGCCTGCCTGCCTGCCTGCCTGCCTGCCTGCCTGCCTGCGAATAACAAATATTCCTATATATTTTTGGGACATTTTTCATGTCCCATTTTACGAATAGGTTTAAGCCTGCCTGCCTGCCTGCCTGCCTGCCTGCCTGCCTGGCTGCCTGCCTGCCTGCCTGCCTGCCTTCCTGCCTTCCTGCCTGCCTGCCTGCCTGCCTGCCTGGCTGCCTGGCTGCCTGGCTGCCTGGCTGCCTGCCTGCCTGCCTGCCTGCCTGCCTGCCTGCCTGCTGCCTGCCTGCCTGCCTCCTGCCTGCCTGCCTGCCTGCCTGCCTGCGAATAACAAATATTCCTATATATTTTTGGAACATTTTTTAATGTCCCATTTTACGAATAGGTTTTAGCCTGCCTGCCTTGCTGCCTGCCTGCCTGCCTGCCTGCCTGCCTGCCTGCCTGCCTGCCTGCCTGCCTGCCTGCCTGGCTTCCTGCCTGCCTTCCGGCCTGCCTTCCAGCCTGGCTGCCTGCCTGCCTGCCTGCGAATAACAAATATTCCTATATATTTAGTAAATATAGTATAACATCGATATGTGGTTATTTCAATGAACTGCCTGCCTGCCTGCCTGCCTGCCTGCCGCCTGCCTGCCTGCCTGCCTGCCTGCCTGCCTGCCTGCGAATAACAAATATTCCTATATATTTTTGGGACATTTTTCATGTGGTTATTTCAATGAACTGCCTGCCTGCCTGCCTGCCTGCCTGCCTGCCTGTCTGCTCCTGTCCTGCCTGCCTGCCTGCCTGCCTGCCTGCCTGCCTGCCTGCCTGCCTGCCTGCCTGCCTGCCTGCCTGCCTGCCTGCCTGCTTGCCTGCCTGCCTGCTTGCTTGCTTGCCTGCCTGCCTGCCTGCCTGCCTGCCTGCCTGCCTGCCTGCCTGCCTGCCTGCCTGCGAATAACAAATATTCCTATATATTTTTGGGACATTTTTCATGTCCCATTTTACGAATAGGTTTAAGCCTGCCTGCCTGCCTGCCTGCCTGCCTGCCTGCCTGCCTGCCTGCCTGCCTGCCTGCCTGCCTGCCTGCCTGCCAGGCATCCCGCCTGCCCTTTCCACAGGCACCGACCACATAGTATCCACCTATACAAATTTCCTGTATATTTTTAGGACATTTTTCATGTCCCATTTTACGAATAGGTTTAAGCCTGCCTGCCTGCCTGCCTGCCTGCCTGGCTTCCTGCCTGCCTTACCGGCCTGCGCCTTCCAGCCTGGCTGCCTGCCTGCCTGCCTGCGAATAACAAATATTGCCTATATATTTTTCACGACATTTTTCCATGCTCCCATTTTCGAAATAGGTTTAGCCGGCCTGCCTGCCTGCCCCTGCCTGGCTGCCTGGCTGCCTGCCTGCCTTCCTGCCTGCGCCTGCCTGCCTGCCTGCCTGCCTGCCTGCCTGCCTGCCTGCCTGCCTGCCTGCCTGCCTGCCTGCCTGCCTGCTTTCTGCCTGCCTGCCTGCCTGCCTGCCTGCCTGCCTGCCTGCCTGCCTGCCTGCCTGCCTGCCTGCCTGCCTGCCTGCCTGCCTGCCTGCCTGCCTGCCTGGCTTCCTGCCTGGCTTCCTGTCTGCCTTACTGCCTGCCTGCCTGCCTGCCTTCTTGCGAATAACAAATATTCCTATTTTTTTTTAGGACATTTCCTGCCTTCCTGCCTGCCTGCCTGCCTGCCTGCCTGCCTGCCTGCCTGCCTGCCTGCCTGCCTGCCGCCTGCCTGCCTGCCTTTGCCTGCCTGCTTGCCTGCCTGTCTGCCTGCCTGCCTGCCTGCCTGCCTGCCTGCCCGCCTGCCTGCCTGCCTGCCTGCCTGCCTGCCTTCCTGCCTGGCTTCCTGTCTGCCTTACTGCCTGCCTGCCTGCCTGCCTTCGAATAACAAATATTCCTATATTTTTTGGACATTTCTGCCTTCCTGCCTGCCTGCCTGCCTGCCTGCCTGCCTCCTGCCTGCCCTGCCTGCCGCCTGCCTGCCTGCCTGCCTGCCTGCCTGCCTGCCTGCCTGCCTGCCTGCCTGCCTGCCTGCCTGCCTGCCTGCCTGCCTGCCTGCCTGCCTGCCTGCCTGCCTTCCTGCGAATAACAAATATTCCTATATATTTTTGGAAATTTTTCATGTCCCATTTTACGAATAGGTTTTAGCCTGCCTGCCTGCCTGCCTGCCTGCCTGCCTGCCTGCCTGCCTGCCTGCTTTCTGCGAATAACAAATATTCCTATCATTTTTGGTACATTTTCATGTCCATTTACGAATAGGTTTTAGCCTGCCTGCCGCCTGCCTGCCTGCCTGCCTGCCTGCCTGCCTGCCTGCCTGCCTGCCTGCCTGCCTGCCTGCCTGCCTGCCTGCCTGCCTGCCTGCCTGCCTGCCTTGCCTGCCTGCCTGCCTGTCCTGCCTGCCTGCCTGCCTGCTGCCTGCCTGCCTGCCTGCCTGCCTACCTGCCTGCCTCTCCTGCCTGCCTGCCTGCCTGCCTGCCTGCCTGCCTGCCTGCTTCCTGCCTGCCTGCCTGCCTACCTGCCTGCCTGCCTGCCTGCCTGCCTACCTGCCGGCCTGCCTGCCGGCCTGCCTGCCAGCCTGCCTGCCTGCCTGCCTACCTGCCTGCCTGCCTGCCTGCCTGCCTGCCTGCCTTGCCTGCCTTCCTGCGAATAACAAATTATTTCCTGTATATATTTTGGGGGACATTTTTTCATGTAAAGTTTATGAAAAGTTTAATGCCTGCTACCTGCCTGCCTGCCTGCCTGCCTACTGCCTGCCTGCCTGCCTGCCTGCCTGCCTGCCTGCCTGCCTGCCTGCCTGCCTGCCTGCCTGCCTGCCTGCCTGCCTTCCTGCGAATAACAAATATTCCTATATATTTTTAGGACATTTTTCATGTCCCATTTTACGAATAGGTTTTAGCCTGCCTGCCTGCCGCCTGCCTGCCTTCCTGCGAATAACAAATATTCCTATATATTTTTGGAACATTTTTCATGTCCCATTTTACGAATAGGTTTTAGCCTGCCTGCCTGCCTTGCCTTCCTGCCTTTTGCCTGCCCTGCCTGCCTGCCTGCCTGCCTGCCTGCCTGCCTGCGAATAACAAATATTCCTATATATTTTTGGGACATTTTTCATGTGGTTATTTCAATGAACTGCCTGCCTGCCTGCCTGCCTGCCTGCCTGCCTGCCTGCCTGCCTGCCTGCTGCCTGCCTGCCTGCCTGCCTGCCTGCTGCCTGCCTGCCTGCCTGCCTGCCCATGCCTGCCTGCCTGCCTGCCTGCCTGCCTTGCCTGCCTGCCTGCCTGCCTGCCTGCCTGCCTGCCTGCCTGCCTGCCTGCCTGCCTGCCTGCCTGCCTTGCCTGCCTGCCTGCCTGCCTGCCTGCCTGCCTGCCTGCGAATAACAAATAATTTCTTATACATTTTTGGGACATTTTTCATGTGGTTATTTCAATGAACTGCCTGCCTGCCTGCCTGCCTGCCTGCCTGCCTGCCTGCCTGCCTGCCTGCCTGCCTGCCTGCCTGCCTGCCTCCTGCCTTGCCTGCCTGCCTGCCTGCCTGCCTGCCTGCTTCCTGCCCTGCCTGCCTGCTGCCTGCCTGCCTGCCTGCGAATAACAATTATTCTATATTTTTTTGGAACATTTTTCATGATCCCATTTTACGAATAGGTTTTAGCCTGCCTGCCTGCTTCCTGCCTGCCTGCCTGCCTGCCTGCCTGCCTGCCTGCCTGCCTGCCTGCCTGCCTGCCTGCCTTCCTGCTGCCTGCCTGCCTGCCTGCCTGCCTGCCTTCCTGCGAATAACAAATATTCCTATATATTTTTAGGACATTTTTCATGTCCCATTTTACGAATAGGTTTAAGCCTGCCTGCCTGCCTGCCTGCCTGCCTGGCTGCCTGGCTGCCTGCCTGCCTGCCTGCCTGGCTGCCTGGCTGCCTGCCTGCCTGCCTGCCTGCCTGCCTGCCTGCCTGCGAATAACAAATATTCCTATATATTTTTGGACATTTTTCATGTCCCATTTTACGAATAGGTTTAAGCCTGCCTGCCTGCCTGCCTGCCTGCCTGCCTGCCTGCCTGCCTGCCTGCCTGCCTGCCTGCCTGCCTGCCTGCCTGCCTGCCTGCCTGCCTGCCTGCCTGCCTGCCTGGCTGCCTGACTGCCTGCCAGCCTGGCTGCCTGGCTGCCTGCCCTTCCCGCCTGCCTGCCTGCCTGCCTGCCTGCCTGCCTGCCTGCCTGCCTGCCTGCCTGCCTGCCTGCCTGCCTGCCTGATTCGCAGGTAGGCAGGCAGGCAGGCAGGCAGGCAGGCAGGCAGGCAGGTAGGCAGGCAGGCAGGCAGGCAGGCAGGTAGGCAGGTAGGCAGGCAGGCAGGCAGGCAGGCAGGCAGGCTTAAACCTATTCGTAAAATGGGACATGAAAAATGTCCTAAAAATATATAGGAATATTTGTTATTCAGGAAGGCAGGCAGGCAGGCAGGCAGGCAGGCAGGCAGGCAGGCAGGCAGGCAGGATGCAGGCAGGCAGGCAGGCTGGCAGGCAGGTTCAGGCAGGCCGGGCAGGTAGGCAGGCAGGCAGCAGGCAAGTTCAGGCAGGCAGGCAGGCAGGCAGGCAGGCAGGCAGGCAGGCAGGCAGGCAGGCAGGCAGGCAGGCAGGAAGTTTATATAAAGTTTATATAAAGTTTATATAAAGTTTATGTAAAGTTTATATGAAGTTTATTTAAAGGCAGGAAGCAGGCAGGCAGGAAGGCAGCCAGGCAGGCCGGCAGGCAGGCAGGCAGGCAGGCAGGCAGGCAGGAGGAAGGCAGGCAAGCAGGCAGGCAGGCAGGCAGGCAGGCAGGCAGGCAGGCAGGCAGGCAGGCAGGCAGGCAGGCAGGCAGGCAGGCAGGCAGGCAGGCAGGCAGGTAGGCAGGCAGGCAGGCAGGCAGCAGGCAGGCAGGCAGGCAGGCAGGCAGGCAGGCAGGCAGGCAGGCAGGCAGGCAGGAAGGCAGGCAGGCAGGCAGGCGGCAGGCAGGCAGGCAGGCAGGCAGGCAGCAGGCAGGCAGGCAGGCAGGCAGCAGGAAGCAGGCAGGCAGGCAGGCAGGCAGGCAGGAAGGCAGGAGGCAGGCAGGCAGGGCAGGCAGGCAGGCAGGCAGGGCAGGCAGGCAGGCAGCAGGCAGGCAGGCAGGCATTCGCAGGCAGGCAGGCAGGCAGGCAGGCAGGCAGGCAGGCAGGCAGGGCAGGCAGGAGGCAGGCAGGCAGGCAGGCAGGCAGGCAGGCAGGCAGGCAGGCAGGCAGGCAGGCAGGCAGGCAGGGAGGCAGGCAGGCAGGCAGGCAGGCAGGCAGTTCAGGCAGGCAGGTAGGCAGGCAGGCAGGCAGGCAGGCAGGCAGGCAGCAGGCAGGCAGGCAGGCAGGCAGGCAGGCAGGCAGGCTAAAACCTATTTGTAAAATGGGACATGAAAAATGTGTACAAAAAAATATATAGGAATATTTGTTATTCGCAGGAAGGCAGGCAGGCAGGCAGGCAGGCAGGCTTAAACCTATTCGTAAAATGGGACATGAAAAATGTCCTAAAAATATATAGGAATATTTGTTATTCGCAGGAAGGCAGGCAGGCAGGCAGGCAGGCAGGCAGGCAGGCAGGCAGGCAGGCAGGCAGGCAGGCAGGCAGGCAGGCAGGCAGGCAGGCAGGCAGGTAGGCAGGCAGGCAGGCAGGCAGGCAGGCAGGCAGGCAGGCTTAAACCTATTCGTGTAAAATGGGACATGAAAAATGTCCCAAAAATATATAGGAATATTTGTTATTCGCCAGGAAGGCAAGGCAGCAGGCAGGCAGGCAGGCAAGCAGGGAAGAGCTAGGCGGGCAGGCAGGGAGGCAGAAGGGCAGTGCAGAGGCAGCAGGCACGGAGCAAGACAGGTAGTCAGGCAGGCAGGCAGGGCAGGCAGGCAGGCAGGCAGGCAGGCAGGCAGGCAGCAGGCAGGCAGGCAGGCAGGCAGGCAGGCAGGCAAGCAGGCAGCAGGCAGGCAGGCAGGAGACAGGCAGGAAGGCAGGCAGGCAGCAGGCAGGCAGGCAGGCAGGCAGGCAGGCAGGCAGGCAGGCAGGCTAAAACCTATTCGTAAAATGGGACATGAAAAATGTCCAAAAATATATAGGAATATTTGTTATTCGCAGGAAGGCAGGCAGGCAGGCAGGCAGGCAGGCAGGCTAAAACCTATTCGTAAAATGGGACATGAAAAATGTCCCAAAAATATATAGGAATATTTGTTATTCGCAGGAAGGCAGGCAGGCAGGCAGGCAGGCAGGCAGGCAGGCAGGCAGGCAGGCAGGCAGGCAGGCAGGCAGGCAGGCAGGCAGGCAGGCAGGCAGGCAGGCAGGCAGGCAGGCAGGCTTAAACCTATTCGTAAAATGGGACATGAAAAATGTCCCAAAAATATATAGGAATATTTGTTATTCACAGGAATATCAGGCATGAAAAGTAAAAGAAAGTAAAAATAGAAGGGCAGGTGGCAGCAGTCAGGCAGGCTGGCAGGCAGGCGGGCAGCAGGCCGGCAGGTAGGCAGGCAGGCTGTGCCAGGCACGCAGGAGTGCAGGCAGCAGGCAAGGCAGGCAGGCAGGGCAACCACGGCAGGCAGGCAGGCAGGCAGGCAGGCAGGCAGGCAGGCAGGCAGGCAGGCAGGCAGGCAGGCAGGCAGGCAGGCAGGCAGGCAGCAGGCAGGCAGGCAGGCAGGCTTAAACCTATTTGGTAAATTGGGACATGAAAAATGTCCCAAAAATATATAGGAATATTTGTTATTCGCAGGCAGGCAGGCAGGCAGGCAGGCAGGCAGGCAGGCAGGCAGGCAGGCAGGCAGGCAGGCAGGCAGGCAGGCAGGCAGGCAGGCAGGGCAAGTCGGGAAAGCAGGCAGGCAGCAGGCAGCAGGCAAGAAGGCAGGCAGGCAGGCAGGTTGGCAGGCAGGCAGGCAGGCAGGCAGGCAGCAGGCAGGCAGGCAGGCAGGCAGGAAGGGCAGGGAAGACAGGCAGGCAGCAGCAGGCAGGCAGGGGAGACGGCAGGCAGGCAGGCAGGCAGGCAGGCAGGCAGGCAGGCAGGCAGGCAGGCAGGAAGGCAAGCAGGAAGCCAGGCAGGCAGGCGGGCAGTTAGGCAGGCAGGCAGGCAGGCAGGCAGGCAGGCAGGCAGGCAGGCAGGCAGGCAGGCAGGCAGGCAGGCAGCCAGGCAGGCAAAGGCAGGCAGGCATGTAGGAAGAGATAGGCAGGCAGGCAGGAAGGAGGCAGGCAGGCAGAAGGCAGGCAGGCAGGCAGGCAGGCAGGCAGGCAGGCAGGCAGGCAGGCAGGCAGGCAGGCAGGCAGGCAGGCAGGCAGGCAGGCAGGCAGGCAGGCAGGCAGGCAGGCAGGACGGCAGGCAGGCAGGCAGGCAGGCAGGCAGGCAGGCAGTGCAGGCAGGCAGGCAGGCAGGCAGGGGGCCAAAGGCTCAAAAAGGGGGGCAAAAGGGCCCAAGGGGGCCAAGGCAGGCAGGCAGGTCAGGCAGGCAGGCAGGTCAGGTAGGCAGGCAGGCGGCAGGCAGGCAGGCAAGGCAGGCAGGCAGGCAAGCAGGCAGGCAGGCAGGCAGGCTATCAGGCAGGCAGGCAGCAGGCAGGCAGGCCGGCACCCCAGGCGCAGCACGCAGGCAGGCAGGCAGGCAGGCAGGCAGGCAGGCAAAGGCAGGCAGCAGGCAGGCAGGCAAGGCAGGCAAGGCAGGCAGGCAGGCAGGCAGGCAGGCAGGCAGGCAGGACAGCAGGAGGCAGGCAGGCAGGCAGCAGGCCAGGCAGGCAGGCAGGCAGGCAGCAAGGCAGGCAGGCAGGCAGGCAGGTAGGGGCAGGCAGGCAGGCAGGCAGGCAGCAGGCAGGCAGGCAGTTGAAATAACCACATATCGATTTTATATTTATTTATTTTTAAGTTCATACAAAGTGTTTATTTCACCATTTTACTTCTTTTTCCCATTTACCTTTCTATAATAGCTATCAAATAGAAATTCACTGTATCACAAACGTATAAACCATAGAGTTCAAATCAGGTGTTTATTTCAATATACCTCTTGATTTAAAGGTTTTTTGACTATTCGTAAAATGGGACTTTAAATATGTCAAAAAATAAAAATTTTGTTATTCGCAGCAGGCAGGCAGGGCAGGCAGGCAGGCAGGCTAGCAGGCAGGCAGGCAGGCAGGCAAGCAGGCCAGACAGGCAGCAGGCAGCAAGGCAGGCCAGGCAGGCCAAGTGCACTGTATCCCAGAGAACGTTTTAATTCCAGTTTTGATCAGGAGTTTTAATTTCAAGATGACTTTTGATCCCAAGGGTATGTAGACATTCTGGAAGAAAGGTAATTAAAAAATGTCCCAAAAAGGTATAAAAATATTAGTATGATGCGCAGGCTGGCAGGCAGGCAGGCAGGCAGGCAGGCACGGCAGGCAGGCAAGCAGGCAGCAATGCAGGTAGGAAAGGCGAGGCAAGGCAGGCAGGCAGGCAGGCAGGTCAGGCAGCAGCGCAGGCAGGCGGCAAGCAGGCAGGCAGGGCAGGCAGGCAGGCAGGCAATGGCAGGCAGGCAGGCCAGGCAGGCAGGCAGGCAGGCAGGCATGGCAGGCAGGCAGGCAGGCAGGCACAGGGCAGGCAGGCAGGCAGGCAGGCAGGCAGGCACGGCAGGCAGGCAAGCAGGCAGGCCCAGGGCAGGCAGGCAGGCAGGCAGGCAGGGCAGGCAGGCAGGCAGGCCAGGCAGCAGGCCAGGCACGGCAGGCAGGCAGGCAGGCAGGCAGGCAGGCAGGCAGGCAGGCAGGCAGGCAAGGCCAGGCAGGCAGGCAGGCAGGCAGGCAGGCAGGCAGGCAGGCAGGCAGGCAGTAAGGCCAGTCGCAGGCAGGCAGTTCATTCAAAGTAACTGCAGGTCGAATTTTATATTATTAATTAAAATATAAATTTTATTTATTTCATTATTTACTTCTATAACAGATTCCTCTCTGTTATAGAGTCTCCAAATAGAAATTCATGCATCACAAACGTATAAACCTGGAGTTCAAATCAGGTGTTTATTTTCAAGATACTTCTTGATTTAAAGGTTTTTTTACTATTCGTAAAAATGGGACATTAAAAATGTCCCAAAAATATATAAAATATTTGTTATTCGCAGGCAGGCAGGCAGGCAGGCAGGCAGGCAGGCAGGCAGGCAGGCAGTTGCAGGCAGGCAGGCAGGCAGGCAGGCAGGCAGGCAGGCAGGCAGCAGGCAGGCAGTTCATTGAAATAACAACATATCGATTTTATATTTATTATTTAAGTTCATGCAAAGTGTTTATTTCACCATTTTACTTCTTTTTTCCCATTTACCTTTCTATAATAGCTATCAAATAGAAATTCACTGTATCACAAAACGTATAAACCCCAGAGTTCAAATCAGGAGTTTATTTCAAGATAACTCTTGATTTAAAGGTTTTTGAACTATTCGTAAAAAGGGACATTAAAAATGTACAATTAAAATATATAAAAAATATTTGTTATTCAGCAGGCAGGCAGGCAGGCAGGCAGGCAGGCAGGCAGGCAGGCAGGCAGGCAGGCAGGCAGGCAGGCAGGCAGGCAGGCAGGCAGGCAGGCAGGCAGGCACTGTATCACAAAACGTATAAACCCCAGAGTTCAAATCAGGAGTTTATTTCAAGATACCTCTTGATTTAAAGGTTTTTTGACTATTCGTAAAATGGGACATTAAAAATGTCCCAAAAAAAAATAACAATAAAAAAAATAAAAAATTTAATTTGGTTTTTTAAATCCTGATATAGAGGGGGGGGGGCCAAAGGCCCCACCCCAGATCGGTTCGGGGGCCAGGCAGGCAGGCAGGCAGCAGCAAGCAGGCAGGCAGGCAGGCAGGCAGCAGGCAGGGCAGGCAGGCAGGCAGGGCAGGCAGGGCAGGCAGGCAAGGCCAGGCACGGCAGGCAGGCAGGTAGGTCAGGTAGGCAGGCAGCAGTGTCTCAGGCAAGGAAGGCGGCAGCGCATGTCACGCAGGCAGGAAGGCATGGCAGGCAGGCAGGCGGTAGCAGGTAGGCAGGCAGGCACGGCTAGGCAGGCAGGCAGGCAAGTCAGGCAGGCAGGCAGGAAGGCAGACAGGCAGGCAGGCGGCTAGGCAGGTAGGCAGTAGGCCAAGGCGGTCAGGCAGGCAGGATAGGCAGGCATGGCAGGCAGGCAGGCAGGCAGGCCGCAGGCAGCAGGCAGGCAGGCAGGCAGGCAGGCAGGCAGGCAGGCAGGCAGGCAGGCCTAGGGCGCCGGCACGGCAAGGCAGGCAGGCAGGCTAGGCAGGCCAGGCAGCAGGCAGGCAGGCTAGGCAGGCAGTTCCAATTGGAAATAACACATAATCGATTTTATATTTACTATTTAAGTTCATACAAAGAGTTTATTTCACTATTTTACAGGCAGGCAGTTTATTGAAATAACCACATCGATTTTATATTTATTAATTAATGTTCATACAAAGTGTTTTATTTACCATCATTTTACTTCTTTTTTCCATTTACCTTTCTAAATAGTAGTCCAAATAGAAATTCACTGCATTCAACAAACGTATAAAACCCCAGATTCAAATCAGGTGTTTATTCAAGATACTTCTTGATTTAAAGGTTTTTTGTCTTACTATTCGTAAAAGAGGACATAAAAAAGGACCAAAAAAATATAAAATATATAGTTATTCGCAGGCTGGCAGCGCAGGCAGGCAGGCAGGCAGGCAAGGCAGGCAAGCAGGCAGACAGGCAGGCAGGCAGCAGGAAAGGCAGGATAGGCACTGTATCACAAAACGTTTAAACCCAGAGTTCAAATCAGGAGTTTTTTTAAGATACCTCTTGATTTAAAGGTTTTTTGACAATTCGTAAAATGGGACCATTCAAAATGTCCCAAAAATATATTAAAAATTATTTTTTTACAGGCAAGCTGGCAGGCAGGCAGGCAGGCAGGCAGGCAGGCAAGCGGGCAAGCAGGCAGCAGACTGCAGGCAGGCAGGAGGCATGCAGGTAGGCAGGCAGGCAGGCAAAAGCAGGCAGCAGGAGGCAAGGCAGGCAGGGCACAGGCAGGCAAGGCAGGCAGGCAGGCAGGCAGGCAGGCAAGGCAGGCAGGCAGGCAGGCAGGCAGCAGGCAGGCGGCAGGCAGGCGGCAGGCAGGCAGGGCAGGCAGGCAGGCAGGCCAGGCAGGCAGGCTAGGCAGGCATCATTGAAATAACCACATATCGATTTTATATTTACTTTTTAAATTCATTACAAAGTGTTTATTTCACTATTTTACTTCTTTTTTCCATTAACCTTTCTATAATCAGTATCAAAGAGAAGTTCACTGATTCACAAAACGTATAAACTGCAAGAGTCAAATCAGGCGTGTTTATTTTCAAGATACCTCTTGATTTAAAAGTTTTTTGACTATTCGTAAAACGCGACATTAAAAAATGTCCTAAAATCTATAAGAATATTTGTTTTTATTCGCAGGAGGCAGGCAGGGCAGGCAAGGCAAGCAGGCAGGCAGGCAGGAAGGCATTCGAGGTAACCTGGCCCAAGTTGAATGTACGATATATTGGCTGTCCGCGGGCTGGGTGGCAGGCAGGCAGGCAGGCAGGCAGGCAGGCAGGCAGGCAGGCAGGCAGGGTGGGCCCAGGAGGCAACTGTGGGCAGGCTAGGCAGGGTGGCAGGGAAGGTAGGCGGGAGCAGGTAGGCAGGCAGGCCAGGCAGGCAGGCAAGGCAGCCAGTCAGGCAGGCAGGAGGGAGGCAGGCTGGCAGGCAGGCAGGCAGGCTCGCAAGAAGGCAGGAAGGGGAAGGTGTGGCAGGTAGGCAGGCAGGCAGGCAGGCAAGGCAGGCAGGCAGGCCAGGAGCAGTCAGTACACGTCTCAGGCAGAATTCTACGGTCCAGCATGAGGCGTCCGGCGGGTTGGCGTCTCGGGCGTGGGGGTCGTGTCGGGAGAAATATATTTATTTGGGGAGAATTATCCTAACAGGCAGGCAGGCAGGCAGGCTTAGGCAGGGTGGCAGGTAGGCATGGTGGTAGGCCAGGTAAGGCAGGCAGGCAGGGCCCAGGCGGCAGGCAGGCATAGGCCAGGTCAGGCAGTCAGCAGGCAGTCAGGCAGGCAGGCAGGCAGGCAAGCAGGAAGGGCTAGGTGTGGCAGGTTGGAGCAGGCAGGCAGGCAGGCAGGCAGGCAGGCAGGCAGGCAGGCAGGCAGGCAGGCAGCCAGGCAGGCAGGCAGGCAGGCAGGCAGGCAGGCAGGCAGGCAGGCAGGCAGGCAGGCAGGCAGGCAGGCAGGCAGGCAGGCTAGGCCGGCAGGCAGGGTAGGCAGGCAGGCAGGCAGGCAGGCAGGTCTAAGGGCAGGCCAGGCAGTTCATTGAAAAAACCACATATCGATTTTATATTTATTATTTAAATGTTCATCACAAAGTGTTTATTTCACATTTTACTATCTAATGTATTCCCATTTACCTTTCTATTATAGCTATCAAATAGAAATTCACTGTATCACAAAAGCGTATAAACCCCAAGTTCAAATTCAATCAGGTGTTTATTTCAAGATAACTCTTGATTTAAAGGTTTTTTGACTATTCGTAAAAAGGGACATTAAAAATGTCCAAAAAATATATAAAATATTTGTTTTTTTTATTATTCGCAGGCAGGCAGGCAGGCAGGCAGGCCAGGCAGGCAGGCAAAGCAAGCAGACAGGCAGGCAGGCAGGCAAGAAATTCACTGTATTACAAAACGTATAAACCCCATTAAAAATTTTAAATCAAGTATACCTGCTTGATTTAAAGTTTTTTGACTATTCGTAAAATGGGACATTAAAAATGTACCCAAAAATTTATATAATATTTGTTATTCGCAAGGCAGGCAGCATGCAGGCATGGGGGGCAGGCGGCAGGCAACGGCAGGCACGGCATGCAGGCAGGCGGCAGGCAGGGCAGGAGGCAGGCAGGCAGGCAGGCAGGACGGCGGAAGGCGGCAAGCAGGCGGCAGTGCAGGCTAGGGCAGGCAGGCAGGCAGGCAGGCAGGCATGGGCAGGCAGGCAGGCAGGACCAGGGCAGAGCTAGGCAGGCAGGGCAGGCAGGCAGAGGAGGCAGGCAGGCAGGCAGCGCCAGGCAGGCAGGCCAGGCAGGCAGGAAGGCAGCAGGCAGGCAGTTATTGAATAACCACATATCGTTTTTCTATTTAGCTATTTAAGCTTCGCATACAAAGTGTTTTTTTCTACTATTTTACTTCTTTTTTCCGCTCTTACTTTTATAATAGCTATCATATGAAAATTCACTGTATCACAAAACGTAAAAACCCCAGAGGTCAAATCAGGTGTTTATTTCAAGATACTTCTCTTGATATAAAGTTTTTTTGACTATTCGTAAAACGGGACATTAAAAATGTCAAAAATATATAAGAATGATTTTTGTTTGTTTGTAAATGATGGAGGCCAGGCCAGGCAAGCAGGCAAGGGCAGGCAGGAAGGCAGGCAGGCAGGCAAGGCAGGCAGGCAGGCATGGCAGGCAGGCAGGCAGGGAGGCAGGCGGCAAGGCAGGCAGGCAGGGTGGCAGGCAGGCAGAGGCAGGCAGGCAGGGTGGCAGGTAGGCAGTCAGGCAGGCAGGGGCAGGCAGGGAGGCAGGTAGGCAGGCCAGGCAGGCAGGCAGCAGGCAGGCAGGCAAGTCAAGGCAGTTATTTGTTATTCGCATTCAGGCAGGCAGGCAGGCAGGCAGGCAGGCAAGGCAGGCAGGCAGGCAGGCAGGCAGGCAGGCGGCAGGCAGGCAAAGGCAGGCAGGCCTTAGCAGGCAAGGCAGGCAGGCAAAGGCCACGGCAGGCAGGCAGGCAGGCAGGCCAGGCAGGCCAGGGGGGGAGGCAGGCAGGCAGGCCAGGCCAGGCAGGCAGGCAGGCAAGGCAGGCTCAGGCATCGCAGGCAAGGCAGGCAGGCAGGCTGGCAGGCCAGGCTGGCAGGCAGGCAGGCAGGCAGGCAGCAGCAGGCAGGCAGGCAGGCCAGGCAGGCAGGCAGGCAGGCATAGATATCGATGTTATATTAAATAACCACATAACTCGATTTTATATTTATTTAATTTAAGTTCATGACAAAGTGTTTATTTCACCATTTTACTTCTTTTTCCCATTTACCTTTCTATAAAAGCTATCAAATAGAAATTAACTTAATCACAAAACGTATAAACCCCATTAAAATGTCCAAAAATATAATATGAGTGTTGTGTTATTGCGCAGGAAGGCTGAGGGGCGGCTAGGCAGGACAGGCAGGCAAGGCAGCAGGCGTCCTAGGCAGGGCAGGCAGGCAGCAGGATCAAGCAAGGCAGGGCAAGGCAGGCAGGCAGGCAGTGGAGGTAGTTTAAGGGCAGGCTTTGCAGGCAGGCGGCCAGGCAGGCAGGCAGTGCAAGGGCAGGCAGGCGCAGGTCGAGGGTGGCAGGCAGGCTAGGCCAGGCAGGCAGGCAGTGGCAGGTTCAGGCGATGCTAGCGGCAGGCCAGTCAGGCACAAGGCAGGCAGGTGGTTCTAGAAGCACTAAGTGCCAGCTTTTGTCAGCACGAGCAGGTGGATTGGCGCAAGCGCACATGTAGCAATAAGTGCGACAGGTAAGATTCCAGGTGCGGCGGTCAGGTCAAGGCAGGTATCAGGCCAGGCAGCAGTAGCAGGAGATGGGGGCGGCAGAGGCAGCAGCGAGGCAGGCAGGCCTTAGGCAAGGCAGGCGTGTGTGAGCAACAGGGGCGCGGACAGGCAGGAATAGCAGGCAGGTCAGGCTAGGAGGTACATGCAGGCAAGGGCAGTTTCATATTGAATCACCACAAGATATAATCGATTTTTTTTATATTTAAAGTCATGCAAAAAGTGTTATTTCACACATTTTAAACTTTCTTTTTTTTCGGCATGTTAACCTATAATAGCTATCAAATAGAAATTCACTGTACTCACAAAACGTATAAACCCCCAGAGTTCAAATCAGGAGTTTATTTAAGATACCATCTTGATTTAAAAGGTTTTTTGCTATTCGTAAAATGGGAAACAATTAAAATGTCCAAAAATTAATAAAAAATTTTGTTATTCGCAGGCAGGCCGAGGAAAGGCAGGCAGGCAGGCAGGCAGGCAGGCAGGCAGGCAGGCAGGCAGGCAGGCAGGCAGGCAGGCAGGCAGGCAGCGCAGGCAGGTGCAGGGCAGGCAGGCAGGTCAGGCAGGCAGGGCAAGCAGGCCAAGGCAGGCAGGCAGGCCAGGCAGGCAAAGGGCAGGGCAGGCAGGGCAGGCAGCAGCCGCAAGGTGTTTATTTTTCAGATAAACCGGCTCTTGAATATAAAGTTTTTTTGACTTGTTTCGTAAACGGGAACAAAATTAAAAAATGTCCCCAACAAAAATAAATATAAGATATTTGTTATTTTCGCTAGGAAGGCACAAGGCAGGTCAGGGGCAAGGGGCAAAGAGCAGGGCAGGGTAGCAGCGGTCCAGCGGAGCAGGCAGGGTGGCAGGGTCAAGGCAGGAGGCAAAGGCAGGGGGAGGGGGCGGGCAAGGCCAGCAGTGCAGGGTTGGTGCAGGCGGGAGGAGGATAGGAGGGAGGCTGTCCAGGCTGGGCAACGTGTGGGCAGGCTAACTGGGCAGGCAAGAGCGGCGGCGGCTGGGGGCGAGGCCAGGCAGGGGTGGTCTACGGCAGGTAGGCTAGGGTGCCAGGGCCAGTGGGGGGAGGCGCAGCGTAGGGGCAATCAGCAGATATTTGCGTGAGGAGTGAAGGACAGAGTCCGGTAGTGAGGGAGGTGGGCAGGACGGGGTAGGTTGCCAGGGATCGACGGGCTCAGGGCAGGCCAGGCTAGCGAAAGGCAGGTCAGGCAGGAGGGCAGGCTAAGGCGTGGCAGCCAGGCAGGCAAGGCAGTCAGTGAGGCAGGCAGGTCAGAGGCACGGATCCGCCAGAGTTCAGTCGCATAGGCCAGCAGGGGCAGGCAGAAGGGCAGGACTTAGGCGAGGCAGGCAGGCAGGAAGGTGGTGGCAGGGAGGTCAAGTGAGAGGGCTAGTGGGCAAGAATGAATTGCTTGTGGGGGCAGGTCGGGCAGGGATTGGGTCTAGGGGCAGGCAGGAGGCCAGATGGCAGGCCAGGGCAGGCAAGCAGGTCGCATGGCCAAGAGTGGCAGGTCAGGCAGCGGCCAGAGGGTTTGAGGCAGGGACAGGCTTGCAGGGATGTCGAGGGCATGGGCAGGGGGCAGGAAGGCTTGCGCTGGGGCGCCAGGGATCAGGAGGCATAAGGCTCGTGGCAGGCCGGCGCAAAGCAGGCAGGCAGGAGGCAGGCAGGCAGGTGCAGGGCTAGGTCCAGGGCACAGCTCCGGGTCACGTGCAGGCAGTTTCATTGAACATAACCACG